>BQNB010018540.1:0-68148 GCA_026074375.1 Tanacetum coccineum
AAAATGGAAAGAAAATTGCCTCTCCCTCCATCATCTCCTCTTCATCTTCATCATCCGATAACAATGAAGCACCATCTTTTCTCGAGTTCTATGATGAACTATCCGACAGTGAGGATCTAACCAATGCCCAACGAGAGAAGAAATGAATGTTTAAATGCTTCAACCGCTATGTTGGCACCATCACCAAGTACATAGAGTAGCAAAAATGATTGTGCTTGTCTTATGCCTAAATGTTCTTATGGTATGTGGTCATTTGAATCCTTGGTTATGGTCTCCATGTTAGGATATTGATGAATTGAAAACTTTGATCTATGTATGTTAAAACTTAGTACCCACCATATGTTGTTATGTTTTATGGATATTGTTATCGTATTAATGACATTTGGTAGAAGATAATGATGCTTGCATGATAATTTGCTTTGTGTTTTGGGTGAAAATTGATGTTCTGGTCATTTTTGTTGATCCATATGTTGTTTTGGTTGATCCGTGGCTCACTCATTCTAAGCGCCAAAATTTGAATTTTTTTGATTTTTAACTTTTTCTACTTTATCTTATAACTATGCTATATGATACTATGTGGGATCTTAAACCTTAGGATATAACATGCTCTCCATATAATCCAAGAACCATTATATAATTCATATCACCACTTTCTCCTTATAATCATCATCCTCAAACACCATTTTCTTCACATTTTCACCATTTTTCTCATATACAACCTTACTAGTTTATCACTATGACTAGTTCATCCAAAATAAATTCACCAAACTTCAAAAGAAAAACCGCAAGAATGAGTGTCAAGTATCCAAACTATGTCAATCTCACATCCTCAAGTGAGGAACAACCAAATGAGAGAACTCCTTCACCACCTCCTAGAAAGAAATCCCTTTCACCACCTCAAGCTTCATCAAAATCCATCTCTAGCAAAAGCACACACTACACCTCTTCATCATCACCAAGTGAGTCTCCGACACCAACTCACGTTGCACCACCACCTAAACTTCGTTTTGTCATTCCGATAAAACTAGAACCTCAAGAACTTCCTCCACCTCAAATGTCACCAAATGATCCCTATGTTCAAACCATGGATAATTAGCCACCGGGCCCTTCTAATCCATCTCCACCACCACGTGTCCTCGACCACCTCCCGGTTTTCTAAATCCACCACCCGGATTTGAACCATTGCCATCAACCTAACCTTTGTTTGTTAACATTAACAACAACACACCTCTCCTCCATAACAATGCACCTTTACTTAAAGACATTCACCATCCACCACCAAATCTTAGAAATCAAGATTTTCCCAATCCTTCAAACATTTTGGATTTTGTTCATCCAAATGACATGCCTCACCTCCACAACATGTTTTGTTAATGTTGTAGCACCACAAGCATGAAATCCTAATGCTCCAAAACCGTGTCAACTATATGTTCTCATACATTCGACACCACCTCGGTCCTTCATCATACCCACCTTACTTTCCGCACTAGCTGCGTGCAAATCTCACCTCACCCTTCGGATTATATGGGAAAATGATATATCCCAAGATTTAGGACTTTTATTTTTTTTCTTTATTTTTTTTTCTTCTTTGCTTAAGCTTATCATGTAATGGCTTTTACGCCAAATTTTATGTTTTATCCCTTATAATGGATTTAACATTATTTTTATTTGTTGTGTTGATGGATGTTTATTGCATAAAATGTATATGTGTGCATTTGTGATTGTCATATATATATATTTGCTTGTCTACTAACTTTGTTTTGTAGCAACGCATCCATAGCTCGATTCCTTGGTGCCCCAAGCAAGGGGGAGTATACACCAAGGGGGAGCACTTGCAACTTTGTCGTTATTTTTTTATTTCTTCTTTTGCATTCGTCATCAAGTGACTTAGCATTCATCAACGACAAGACTTGCAAGACCCCCTCATCGACACTTTTTGCTTCGACAAAAAGGGGGAGAAGATATGTAAACTCATCTACTAAATACTTATTTAGTAACTTTTAAATAAGCATGAGTTTATATTTTGTCATCATCAAAAAGGGGGAGATTGTTAATACAAATATTCGCGTAAAAACGATATTTATATTTAATGATCCTCATGTTTTGATAATAACAAATATAATGTCATACTACGTAAAAGTTTACGTAAACAAGTTATTTAGTCGAAAGTTTACTTGACGCCGACAAATCACTTAAGGTATGAATATGGCATTATTAAACATAGTTAGTGATCAAAGAAAAATATTATCATTTGCATAAACATTTTCTAATCAAATGATTTAACTTAACACATGATTAATTATAAGCTAGTTATATTAATCATGTAAGACAAAATAAGATTAACCATAAGTGGAAACAATCTTTTCAAATTTTTAAATCTTCCCAAATCTAGAAAATCTTTCCTTATTCATGTTAAAAAATATTTTCTTCTAAAAGAATCTATTAAACTAGTTTTAATAAGTACAAAACAATATTTTGTATAGATTTGGGGTTAATTACAAAATGACAAATTCCAAATTTTGTCCAGCTCCTCCCACGGATCCACCCATCGTGGCACTGCCGGATCCAGGAGATGGTGGATCCATGAGTGCACGGATGGTTTTCCCCTGGGAAGATTTGATTTCAAATGGTGGCCTAGTAATACCATCCTCATTCCTTCATTTTAATCAACTATTAACATATAATTTTATCACTACATCTTTTTCTTTTTTATATTTTTGATCATTATACTTTGTTAATATCTTCCTTACAAGTGAGCAACTCATTCCACTCTTTCAGGTGAAGAAAGACTCAGAAGAAGTTCAACGCTTCAAGGTTATTAGTTTTGTTGTGTCATCACATTTGTGATAATCATTCAATTTTGTATATCTTGTGTTTGATGTTGTGTGTATCATGTTGTGTATGTTAGGTTAGTATTTAGGCTCAAAATACTTAGATTGTGTTTTGATTGGTTCTATCTCAAATTAGAACGCGGTATTTAGGTAGTAACGGAAAAAAGTGTAAACGACGTGTACGGTTTTCTCCGCCAGAAGGGAGCTTGTTGACATAATGAAGATAACTCTTAGTGGAGAGTTACTTGTCTATCCTATTCGGGGGTGGGTGTAGGGGCGCAGAGGGCTTTTTCGTTTTTTTCATGCCGAAAACGATAGTAGTTCATTGTGTCATCGGTTTGATCTTTCTTATCTTTACTTGCTTATATTTTGTAGATTATTTATTTACTTATTGCATCGCTATCATATATACTTGTGTATATCTCTTGAATTCACATAAGTCGACAATCTAAGTTTTAATTTTAAAACGGTAAAAACTATTCAACCCCCCTTCTAGTTTCCACAGGTTGGAAGAAATTTGCACATTGCAAATGGGAATGTATAAAGTAGTCAAAACTCTTGTATTTTTACTACCATCACAATTAATGGTACGTCCGAAGAATGAAGAATTACCGAAGGAATTATCCGGAGTTATTATGATCGTGAAGATGGTGAAATTACATCAAGTTTCGTAGTTAGTATATGAAAAAAATCGAAAAAATTAGAAAAATCGCAACAAAAAAGAGAAGGAAAGTTTGAAGATAATCGTTTCACATTACCGAAGGAATTATATAAAGGATCGATTATTCGTTGATACGGGGTTATAAATCAATGATGTAAAGTTTTGTATAAAGTAGTAGATATCACCACTTATCTTGTAAAAGTATGTAAACTATGGGATGATTAGGAAGTTGACCGTTACGGGAACGTGAACTTAGGTTGTTATTTTTGATCTATGATCAAGTCGTTTGTGTATATAGTTGTCTATTTGCTTCGTAATTTTTATTTAACAACAATTTATTTCCCTTTCCTAATCATTAACCATGGGTTTTACGCGAATGAGGATGTGTACGAGCATGCATGTCTATTCCGTCGTTACGGCCATGTATGCATGTCTCAGCTGCCTTGTTGGTTTATTACTATTGGTGAAAGTTAGAAGATCCCTACCATATATCATTCTTCATCCTAACCCTTGGTTAAACTCGAATGAGGATGTGATCGAACACACATGTCTATTCCGTCGTTACGGCCATGTATGTGTGCTTCAGCTGCCTTGTTGGTGTGGTACTTTTGGTGAAAGATTGTAGAATGATCAACCCTTAACCTTATCATAAAACCTATTTTACCTTTATAAACTTGTTACTCCTTAGCTCTAGTGGTGGAGATGTGTATCCTTGCCAAGCCTATGATAGAATCTTCGTCACGACCGAGCAATTGAGCGAATTAGTTACATGTTACCACATATATTAGTTGAGTGATTTGAGTGTTTTCATCTTCCTATTTCGTAAGGTGTTTGGTTGTGTACTTGTAATAGATCAAATAAATGCTTAAACGGAAAAAAAACCTTAGGGATGTATTTTTATAAACTTCTTAAGGCTACTTGAGGACATGTAGGATTCAAGTGGGGGGATATTTGATGACATCAAATAACGTCATTTTTATAACATCATTTGTCCCATGTAATTAACCCATTTTATATGATTATTGCAAAGAATTGTTACTTAATCGTTTGTATTTGAGAATTGCAGTAATTATGGAGTACTTGGTGAAAGTTAACTAAAAGGCACGCATTCTGGAGCTTAAACGAAGATATTTGAAGATTACTGTTCTGACAACCAATACGCCGTATCCATCAAGGAAGATACGGCGTATATGTGCCTGCACTTCACTAAAGACCACGAAGGAAACAAGATCCAATACGCCGTATCCAGGAAATACCAATACGCCGTATTCAAGCCATATGGAAATAAAATTTTGTGGAAGATATCAAACATGGTCCCTACTTCAAGAAACCCCCAATACGCCGTATCGAATACTTTCGATACGCCGTATCGACCTTTTTCCAGACCTTATAAATAGAAAACTCAAAAACGAGTTTTAAGTGTGCTAAATCATATTCTCGATACCTAAACCATAAAAGTCAATTTTCAGAAGAGAAAAAGAGCAGAAGAGGTCGAGCAACGCAATTAATTCCATAGGAGACAGCGTGTAATTTCTTGTACTCTTGTAATCATTCAGTTTTTGGTATCATTCATTAACTCGGTTAGTTTACCTTGGCTAAATCATTACTTTTGTATTAGTTATGACGTTTGAAGGCTAATACCTTCGGGTATTAGCCATTATTATGAAGATCTGAATGTTTGGTTTGTTTATCTCGATTTCTTAATTTATCATTGAATGCTTGTTTATGTTTATCAATATACTTGTTTACGTGCTTTTGTATGCAACCTATCATTCAACTGGATCTAGTGATACGGACCAAGTAATCTAGATGCCGAGATGGCTCTCCATATAGTGATTTATACATCTAGACCAATAGGATCACGAGTAACGACCTATCTTTGCCTTTAGATTAGTGAGCTTAGTTGGACCGGCAGGTGACCCTTGGGATCAACGAGTACGTTCTTAATTAATTGGTAAAGACTTGGTTAGTGCACTACTAGTGTATGAATTGCCATTAAGCGGTAAGTGGGTAAAGTCTATGAGGTAGGGTTTAACAAGATCACCATTGCTTTAATCCCTAAGATAGATTATAATCAGCAAATAAGGATGCTTTATGCGGATGCGTTTAATTGTGACAGAATTCTACGTGTCTAGGTTTAAGGAAGAAGTACCGCCTTAATCTTAAGAATGATATGCCGCCTCGAGATAAGAAATCGTTGCACTAAATAAACAAACCAACGTTCTAATCGGATTAATGATGGCTAATACAGTTTTTTCTTTATTTTGGTCATCAGCTCTTGTTATTTCATATTAATTGGCTTGCGCTGTGCTTTAGTTGGTCTTGTTGGTTTTTTGTCACCAAACTAATACCCGTGCCAGTCTCTCAGAATGATAACACCCCTTATCCATGTAGATTTAGGAGGTTAACATAGGTTTAGCATAGATTAGACTAACTTAGATTAGAAAAACCAAAGTATTAATAAATTGAAAGTGTTTCTCGCTCTTAGTGATCGACACCCTACTTACCACGAAACTCCCATCGATCGGGTACACTGCCCGTTAAAGTGTTGTTTCTGGTAAAGTCGACAAAATATAAATTTAAAACTTGAATCATAATTTACAACCACACAACGACACATCACTTATTCACCACATATGTGTAGTTAATAGAGTTGAGTTGTGCATGATTTTATATCTCATGAGCAAAGACATTTTCAAATATACCGTTATTTAAATGATGTACCTCAGTCATTGTGTCTCTGTCAAATGAGGGTCCGTCATCAGCATTCTTAATATCTGAACAGCCTTATCAATGTGTGTACCTTTAACATCCGTATCATCCCCTGGACTGTTGCATTCACCCTATTGTTCTAATAAAGTAAAATCCAAACTATCATCCAATGTTGTACCCTCATTGACCATCATTTCTCGTTTCTGCATCTCTCTTTCATTCACACGTTTTTCATTCTCCTTTCTTTCTTTTACCTCTCTTTCTTTAATCCGCGATTCTCTTTCATGAAGAGCTCTTTCAACAATTAGTAGCTCAAGTTGATCCATGTATTAGATTAACGTATCTCTGAAAGTTTTAGCCTCCATTCCAATGAACATTTTGAAATCCTCACTTGTTCTTTGACTATGATAGTTTGAAAAATGCCGTGAATCGAAGAATCTTTCGAACTGTTTCTTGAACACTCTAAAATATTCCTTGGAGTCACACTCATGAATTGTCTCTTTGTTAAGTTGCATTTATAGTTGATTCATGTTGTGTGAAAACGTGTCTCTGAAATAAGAAAAATCTTCTCCAAGCTTCACATCAAAGAATATATTAAGTGTCTATTTAAACTGTAACCCGTAAAATAGTAATTCAATATTAGAGATTTTTGCAAAACTTTACTTAATTGCTTCAAAATATCCCATGCATTTCTCTTTCGTTTGTCTTTCTATGTCTTGTAGTCGTTGCAACTCTCTCTTTCTCTCTCGTCTGTATCCGAACATGAAGATACCATATCATTCGATTCCATTTTTTCGATGTGTGAAATGTTATGTGGATCTTACAGACGATAAAGAGTTGATGTTGTGAAGTTACTCTGTGTTGGTTATTTGTCCGTGATAGTGATTAATGCAGTTGTTTGATAAACTCGTACTTCTAGTTACACAGAAAAACGAGTTCTAATATTTTAACTGATAAACGAGTTCTCAATTCACTTCTCAAAAAATACCCAAATTCTAAACTCTCCTAAAAGTAAATTCCCAACTTTTTTAACCCTAACTCACCTAAAGGTGAATTTTGAATTTCGAACCCTAACTCACCTAAAGGTGAGTTGACTCATGGTGAGTTGGCTAAAAGTGAAGTCTCCTTAAGGTGAGTTGTCACAAGGTGAGTTGAATAAAAGTGAAGTCTCCTTAAGGTAAGTTGTCACAAGGTGAGTTAGTTAAAATGAAGTCTCTTTAAGACGAGTGGGCTAAAAGGAAAGTCTCCTTAAGGTGAGTTGACAACTCACTTTATTGTTACAACCGAGGATACAACTCACTTTATTGTTACAACCGCCACAAAGGTGAGTTTGTCTATTGTTTTTCAGAAAACGCACCCTTAACAATTTAAAATCACAATTTTTCACGAAAACACTCAAACTTTTTGTA
The DNA here is from genome assembly GCA_026074375.1 of Tanacetum coccineum. Lineage (NCBI taxonomy): Eukaryota > Viridiplantae > Streptophyta > Magnoliopsida > Asterales > Asteraceae > Tanacetum > Tanacetum coccineum. The sequence goes on from BQNB010018540.1 coordinate 7,614, forward strand.
GATTTGATTACTACACAACTAAATTAAGCATAAAAATGTGAATTTGAATGCTTAAACACGTCAAATAGTAAAGAAATGTGCAATAAGGTGAGTTCGTGTGTATGAAGCAAAAAACACAATCTAATTTGATCAAAAATCGTTTGAACACCAATTTTTTTTGTAGATTATGATATCTAAACACATTTAACAGCTAAAGCCACAAGGATCTAGTCGTGAACACGCTAGATAAAAAATACAAAAAATTGTGTGTAGAACACACTTTTTCGAACAAAAATTGAATTGTTTTTTACAATTAAAACGTGTTTTGATTCACAATCAATCAATCTAAATTATCATTTGGCGAATGATACCACATGTAGGTCATATACATATAGTATTCGAACAAAAATTGAATTGTTTTTTTTTTACAATTTAAAGTTTGTTTTGATCACAGCAATCACTCTAAATTTTCATTGGCGAATGATACCAAATGTAGATCATATACAATAAATAACACACACACACACACACACACACACACACACACTTACACACACACACACACACACTCAGAGAGAGAGATGGTTTGGTTTGGTGGGGAGAGGGAGAGAGAGAGAGGGAGAGAGGTAATAAGAAAAGAGAGTAAGAAAGAAAGAGAAAGAGAGAGAGGAGAGTTTACGAGAGAGAGGAGGAGTTTGATGAAGGAATTAAGAGAGAGAGAAGAGAGAAGAGGGAAAGAAAGAGAAAAAGGAAAGAAAGGAGAGAGGAGAGAGGAGGGGGGGAGGAGAGGAGAGATGGAAGAGAGAGTAGAGATGAGAGGACTGGATAGTAGAGCTGATGGAGACTTTCGATCGATGTGAGATGACAGCAGTGATACCGGGAGATGTCGAATTTGAATTTCCGGGAAGGATTGAGGATGAGAGAGATGATGGGTGATGAGAGGAGTTGACCGGGAGGAGAGCAGGATGGAGATTTTGTTGATTGGTTATGAGAGTGAGAGATGCATTGATGTCTCTTTTTTTGTGTGGACGATCTATTGAGGAGAGTTGAGGTTCGAGTTGAGTTGAAGTGATGTGAGGAACGTTTTATGGGATTGTCGCTCTGTGGGATTCGCCGAAAGACTGCTGACGGGAATTGATGAGGATGAGAGAGAGGGGGGGTGAGAGGAGAGAGAGAGGGAGAGAGAAAGAGAGGAGAGCGGGACTTCACAGGGAGGGGGGTGGAGGAAAGAGGAGGGGGAGGAGGGTAAGGGGGGGAGGGAGAGGGTGAGAGAGGGAGATAGAGAGAGAGGGAGAGGGAGATAGAGGGAGAGAGAGAGAGAGGGAAGAGGGTGAGAGAGGGAGAGGGAGAGAGAGGGAGAGAGAGAGAGAGAGGGATAGGGATAGAGAGAGAGGGGGAGATAGAGAGAGGGAGGGAGAGAAAGAGGGGGAGAGAGAGAGGGAGAGAAAGAGAGGGAGAGAGAGGGAAAGGGAGAGAGGGAGAGGGAGAGAGAGGGGGAGAAAGAGAGAGAGAGAAAGAGAGAGAGAGGGAGAGAGAGAGAGAGAGAGAGAGAGAGAGAGAGGATGGTTTTGTAGAGAGGATAGTTAGATTGTTGCTGATGACGGAGAGATTGGAGAGTTGAGGAATGGCGTTGAGATTCCTGTGAGAGAGATGGAAGAGGATGAGTTGTGATGACGGTGGAGAGAAGAGAGAGAGAGAGAGATGAACGGGAGGTCTGAGAGAGGAGATGGAGAGAATGGGACCAGAGAGCGAGAGATAGCGAGAGAGATGGAATTGAGAGAGAGACGAGAGAGGGGTGGGGAGAGTTGGGGTTGATGGAGGAGTAGAGAGAGAGAAAGAGGAAGGAGCGAGAGAGAGAGAGATGGACGACGCGCAGTAGGAGAGATTTGAGATTTGGATCGAGACCGATGAGAATTGTGTGTGGATCCGAGAGTATCTTTGACTTTTTTGAAGAGAGGTCGATTGCAGAGAGGGAATTTAGAGAGAAAGAGATGAGGAGTGTGAGTTTGAGAGAAGAGAGGGATGAGAGTAGCGGAAAGAGGGGGATTAATGAGACTTCTTGTTATGAAACTTGTTAATTGTTACATCGTCTAGGGAGTATTTTACTCCTTATAATATGAGCTCTTAGCTCATAGCTAATGCTTAGCCTTTAACCTATCTATTACAGGTTAACATATATCTAATTATTACAAGCCTCGTTGACTCGATAATGATCGTCACTTCTATTCCTAACAGCTTTGTTGATAGTCATCACAAAGCTAAGCCGAAAAAAGAATTGTATTCTCTTTAGTTTGAAAGGGGACGTTTCTTCTTCAGATGGAGCAAGAGGAATTCTCGTCAATAACACTATAATTCCAGTCTGCTGGCCAAAAACGATCTCGGCATTGATGACATTATGATCAAAACGTATCCATATCAACCTCGTGCCATTGGATAATCACTTTGCCAGATCGAAAGTCCTTAAAAAATAATTGGGCATTCAATTTTAAAGCGCGAGTAGTGAGGGGGCAATCAACTAACATTGAGTGAGTTTAAGAATTCCATAGGATAGAAGTTGTTCGTGTCATCTACTACTTCATCAAAACTATTTTAAACTTTCTCCTCGGTCGAACATCTGTCAATCAACTAGTCATTACTGTTGTCAACATGTTCATTTTTAGTTGATAAGATCGCTCTAGAAGTTATATCAACGGATGAATGTGCGTTGGTGGCTAAGGAAGGAAATATTTCACCGATCAATGCATCTTTTGATGTAACTTCGTAAATGTATGGAATGACCATGTCATTAGGTTTGCGTACATAGTTTCCATCGATGACCTCTTCAGCTCCGTCACCGACTCGTAATAAAAAGTCTAAGAACCATGAATCTGTCTTTGCCCTCACGTGTATGGTTAACCACATGATTGTATAAAATATCATCAAATATAACAGTTGGCTTTTATTTATAATTTCCATTTCCAATTAAAATAAGATGTTTATAAAAAATGAAATTTGAAGAAGAAACATAGGTATCAATATTCTCCACTTTTAACCTTCATCACTTTCACTTTCACTTTCATCAGTCAGAGTGTAACTCCTTTTTCGTCCAAGTACCACAACTTGATTCTCCGTGAAGTTTGTAACAATTGGCGCTCGCATGTCTTCATCATCATCTGAGATGACAATCGCATCATCATAGTCCCAGTTTAACAAATTGAGATAGAAAAACATATTGGGATTGGGAGTTAGATTGGGAGCAATAATGGAATGAACGTGTAACATATGAAGAAAAATAAATATGAATATAGATTATTAAAACAAAGAACCGAATAAATAAAAATATCACAACCATACTAACCTCATTTTGATTTGAAACTTGTTCGACAGTAATGTCAACATATTCTTTTCATCAACTATGAATTATATCAACTTTAACTATGAAGTAACACCATAATAAAAAGAAAGTTATGGTTTCTTATATAATAGATATGTTGGTGAATTTTTAGGAACTATTAATGTTGAAATTAAATTAAAAAAAAAGTCTCTTAATTTAGAAACTTCAGCTTAAAGTTTGTAATATTGTAATTTCATTGTACTTTTTGTATTTTTGCAATGTGTCGTTTTAATAAAACTTTGCGGATGGAGACGGAATAAGGTAAATCATGCACAATATATTAAAAGCACCTGTACAGCGAGCTAAGAAATTTATGTGGAACATTATTAAACTTAAATATAGAATCTTAAAACTTTAAAATTAATGTAGTTTATTTTGATTACCTTTAAGTACCCGTTAATACATTTTAAGCTTGATCAATTCAAAACTTGACAACTTTTAAAAACCACACACTATATTAAATTTTAAAAACACACGCTTTGCATTTCAAAAAGCACATGCTTTGCATCAAATGTCGAATCAGAATCACGATTTTGCAAGTATAATTATTTGTCGCTATACACTGTCGCTTCGCGCGGGTTTTTGTCTAGTAATATATGGTTTAACAATGATAACTATTTTAAAAATTTTAAGTAGGAAAATTTTCTTTTAAGGAGGTATCGTGGGTATTTAACATTAGCCAATTTTAGGATTTTTAAATTTTTAAGCAAAATCATTTTAAATTTATATGTACTCCTTTCGTCCCATTTTTATTGTTTAAGTTCTCTTTTTGGTATGTCCCAATTTAATTGTCCACTATTAAAAATAGATAGGGAAGTTTGGAGTAGTAGAGATTTTTGTTGAAAATAACAAATTATATACGATATTTTTAAAAGTACCTAATCTACCAAGAATCTCAGCTAAATAAAATAAGATGGTAAACTTAGCAAATATTTGCTAACCAAATTTATGTGTTACGCAGTTACGCTTACGCTTGAAACCATTGGAGGATCTAGGTCCATCTATATAGCAAGTCATTAATGACTTCATTATATATATCGTTTGACATTTTACAATAAACCATCAAATTATCACAGTAATTTCTTAATACGAGTAGCTCCTAGGCATACAAGTTCCACAAAAGTATGGCACGATTCACATCTATGGCTATGCTTAATGTGGTGCTTCTCATTGTTATCATGATGGCAGGTATAATATTAAGATCTTAATGCTCAATTTTTAAGGTTACTTAAATTCTGTGTTTATAAACGCTTTTGCTACGTTATGCAATGCAGGTGCAACGAAAACATCAGCAGGGGGAGTATGCCATGATTTGATACCACTTACACCAGCCGTGTGCAACGAAGATGTGATATCAAATGATTGCTGGGATGCTTGTCACAAAAAGTTTGGCCCGACTGCAGTTCCGGGGTGTGAATTCTTTCCGTCGTTTCCTGGTCCTAAAAAGATGGCTTGCAAATGTTTTTTGCCATGTTAATGGATGTGTTTCTTTGGCGTAGTCGTACACGTACACTATATGAGATGATTTACGATTTATTAATATATGATGAGTTATATTGAATTGTCGTGTCAAATTACTAGGACCAACTAATTGACCATTGTTACTTGAGATTTTGTATTCCAAAAGTGAAACCAAGTTGGTGCAATGATAGTTAACTCTAGCCGATGGGGAAAAACAACTAACGATGTCCGTATAGTTCAAGAACACACAAAAAAAATGTTTGCTTTTGTTATTTCGTGATACTTTGTATGATTGTTCAACACATGCTAAAAACAGAAAATTAGTCATATGAACAAGAACAACATGATATCGAAAGTCGCAAATCAAGGTTAATATTAGGCTTGACACACGACCAATGGTTACATATTCTCTTCTTACATAGTTACACTCAATATCTTGGAGGAAATAAGTCAAATGAGCCGCTTCTATCATCTCCATCATCCAATTTCCACGTTTGTCACCATAAACAAACGAATATCCTCTCCATCATTCAGTTTTCACGTTGTCTCTATAAACAAACGAGTATCCTCTACATATCATAAAAAAAAACAATACCTCGCAATCTTTCTCAATCCCTTTCTTTTTATTCTTTCAAAATAGAGCGGGTTAGATCATAAAATCTAGTCGGCCGTCAAGAGCCACTGCATATATTCCACCTCGTCAAATCTCTTCATATGTCGGCCGTCATGAGCCGCTTCTATCATCTCAAAAAAAAACAAGGTTCTCACAATCATCACAAAGTTTATCTGCTGCATGTCACGTTTGAAGACTTCAAAGACTCTTTATTTTTTTATTCGTTGCTAGATCTTCATCAATAAAATAGTTATAGCATTAATGTTTTATTTTATCTCCAGTCTAAGCTTTCGTGATTTCACCGCTCGGACTCCGAGGGAGTATTAGAGGATAAATGTTAGTCAAAGTAATTACTATTAGTTGATAATATTAGTGAGTCATAGTTGACTCTTATGTTTTGTATGATTATAGGATTAGTCATTCATTAGTTGTACATTTAATATTCCTAGTTGTATCATTATCATCTTGGGCTCAAGCCTGTATAGTTGTATCTATAAATAGTGGTGAAATAATATATAATAACCCACGGGATTTTCTATCTTCTTACAAAATGTTGCAATGTAAGAAAGTTACTGTAAAAAGTTAGAAAAACGTAATTCACATAAAACAAAACAAGATCGATTTGACAAAAGTTGCAAACCATAGTTGCTACTATCAATAGCAAAACATGACTTGATGCAATTAACAAAGAGTTTGAAGCAGATATTAAGACCCGCTATTATGCAAGAAAAATTGTTTCAATTTACAACTTTGTTCTGCTTCTCGGTAAGTAGAAATTCTAGATAATCCACAATACCAATTTTGGCATGCTGGATGTGGAGAAGCTCTTGCCAAACAAGCAAGAGCAGTGGAGCACCATCAATTATATATTCAAACAATAATGGAGCGTTTAGTTAACAATAATAAAGCATATTAATATACATTGGACCACTAACCACATCATTAAATTCGTTTTAGGTATACAAATTTAAGTAGCATGCATATCCTAAACAAGCTGAGAAAATCCCACACCATGCTGACCACATTATTTAATTTAAGTTTTGTGATATTCATCATTCATTCATGTTATGGATGATACTGAACTTAACTATATAAGCTAAAAAGACGTATAAGATCGTTGCAAGTTAAATCCATTTTAAAAGACTCATAGTTTATTGGAATAACATAACTAAACTTTCTTAAACCAATGAGAAAACATAGTCACTCTTTAGTTCTTATAATGTTACATGTATTTTCACAATGTGATTTAAATCTTGTGACTAATCTTGTGACTGCAACAAAGCTATAATTAGTTTGTTTTTGGATAGAATCCGACCCCCCGCCCCGATCGTTCCCCAACATTCCTAAAGGATCGAGTGTGCGTGTTATTAGATTGTCAGTATTACACCTTGTTATGATAGTAATATGTCCTCAACAGACGACGAATATTATAATTACCATACTTTAAATTTATCGCTTTTTAATGTGTCTAATTTTATACATCTTTAACTTTCCCAAGATAAGGCTGATATAACCGGAATCCGACCTTATCCTTAGCATATTCAAATAAGGAGAGTATATCCCTTAATTGATTGGGCTATTTATCCCTAAAATAGCGCCCAAGTACATTGCATGTCAGAGCATAATGCCATATACTTTGCTATCTCCGACCGCGGCCTGGACGAGTGTCCGTGACCGTGACCCATAAACCGCGGCCCAAGTAGCGATAACAATAATTAGCCCAAAATATTATCTATGGGTCGGGTCAGACCATACTATACGTCATCAATTTCCGTTGGGCGTTTTCGGCGTACTGCAACCACCGAAATATGCATACAACATATCATAACCAAGTGATCTTCCTTCATCCTTACCAAAGATGTTAACACAATGGTGATATAACATTAATGTGTCAAGCCACAATTTTCAAATTGAAAGTAATCATACATCCTCTTAAACATCTCCGTACTAATCTTTCTAATAAACAATTATCAATATGGGTAAACATATCCGTATTAATCTTTCTAATAAACAATTGTCAATATGGGTGATTGTTTTTCCTTTGCTTTTATGTTGACAAAAGTAACCAAATGTTGAAAGTTATTAGAAACTGATCCAATTCAGGAGTCAACTAATAGTATTGTTTACTGAAGGTCGTTTTGCTGGTTGGTATCATGAGAGTGGTAATTCAGAAAAACTTAAAGTGAAACAAAATGAATCATATAAATCCAAAATAAAGAGGTTAGAATATACCTGAGCTGCCATGGTGGTGAACCCCTTGAAGCGTGATTTGGATTGACACCATTCAGATTGCACACACAGAGTGTAATATTGGTTCACTTTCACTTTCACTGTCTGACTTGGACTTTTGAAACCCAAGTAACTGGTTATGCATCAGTTATAAAGTAAATGGTGACATCATAGGTGGCCATTTCTAACCATCAACTTATAAAAGATTCGGTCTCTATTTTTTTTTATCTCAACTGTGTCTTATTGTATCAAGACATTAAAAAAATGGCTCAAATATTTTGAGCGTAGCTCAAAGACTACTTTTATATAAACGTAATTTTTTAAATCATTTTTATTCAATTAATATTTTTGTGTTCTTATTTCTTTATAACACATCTCTATATACTGAACAAAAAGGAAACCTGAAAGATCTGAACAAGAGTCCTCAGCCCCTTAGCTCTTGCACGTAGATCCTCACTTTTCACAGTAGCATTTTGAAGAACCTGAAAGACAAAAATATATGTAAGTACCATATACATATTAAATAATCGGGAAAAGAAACAGGTTTAAGGACACAACCACCTGACACGCACGGAAAGCGTGGCTTCAATATCAGCCACGTTGAGGTTCCAAAGAGAACGAATCATTAATTTCTTGTTACCATTCATGTATTCTTCAAGCTCCTCTTCTGTGTATTTCCCCTCTGCACTTAGCTGCTTTTTAATGTCCTCTTGAAGTTGAATTAAAGAAAGTGCACCTACACTCAGACATAAATCCTTTTTAGTCAGGACAAAATATTTAAACGTGTATTACAAAGCTAATGAAAACAAATGTAGATGCTACCTGTTGATGTTGTAACTTGGGACTTAATAAAATGTCCTTTATTCCTAAACCACACAACAATAAATGGCACAAATAAATAGCCTTCTTTCCGAGCTCTTTTGCGGCTTATCGTCGTGACAAAAAACCAAAGCAATTAATCAGAATAACATATTCAATTGCATGGTGATTATGGGCATAAAAGTGATTTATATTTACCCATGGACTTGAAAGTTGCAATTAAAGAAAGAATGTGAGCTAAAATTAATTAAGGCCAACTCAACTCGAAGGGATGAACTAAAGAATGTGACCTAACTTTTTGAACTCCAAACTTAATCAATTATGCTTGAAGCACTCGCTATTTATACGATAATCAACACTTAGGACAAAAATAGTTTAGGGTCAGTCCGACTCGACCTATTTGACCTGGTACCCAATCCAGTCGAGCAACTGCTAACCTCAAATAGGAAAGATGTGTCTTACCTGCAGACCACCTCCAGCCACAAATGCTAGTGTGATCTCTTTGTTTCTAAAAACCTCCTGGTATCTAACAGAACTCATGCTTATGCGTTTTTCCTCTAGTGCAACAGAAAGCTGATCAAGTTCATCCTTTAACTGATAGGGGTCATAAATTTTTGATAGAATTGCAATCGCCTGAGAACTACTTCTCTACATAAAAGAAGAATGCAATTTGGAAAAATACATTTACATACATATAAATGAATTAAACGGACGCAGATAGAAAAATACATTTACATACATACATATAATTTTTTTTGACAGAATTGCAATCGCCTCAGAACTACTTCTCTACACAAAGTAATGATTTCTGGGATCAAACCTACGACTATTTAAATACAAATGAACTAAATACTTATTAGCCTATTTTAATGTTCAATCTGCATATCCGGAGTTGCTTACTCAACCTGCTAATCTAATCTAATCGAATACTTGGTGCTCAAAGACATAGCTTCCAAAAAGAACAAATAAAAACATCACATACACAACCAAATGAATTCATGGTGTTGCATAATTAACAACTTTTTGTGAATATAATCCTTTTAGGCATTTCATCAAATTGGCAACCTATTTTCTCATTTATATATTTATAGGGAGATAGGTGAAGATCAATACCTTTACAGATGAAATTATCACTTTGATGGGAACTTGAAAGTGAAATCATCACATACACTTCCCTGAAACATATATTAATCAAAATTCAATCCAATTCCAAATTCATTTAGAGTTTAAAAGATTGGAAGCCTTCAATCCAATTCCAAATTCATTTAGAGTTTAAAAGATTGGAAGCCTTACCTTTATAAACAGAGATAATCCAATCCTACTCTCCCGCTCCGAGACCATTAGTTTCAGAACAAAGATAATGATGTTTTCATCGTAAACATTGTATGAAGATCAAAAACAATAATACCTTATGTGATGATGATTGAAAGATTTTTAAAAAATGGATTGAAAAAAACGGTCCCTATCTATAACCTTTTGGATGTTAGAATTGAAGGATTATGACTTTTAAGGAATATAAAAAATGAACATAATACTTTAATTTTTACACCTGTCTTTGACTAGTCGGATTTTGCTTATGTATTCACTTATATTACTCTCAACAGTGATATATGGTTATTGAATCATACTTTTAGGTGGTGGTGTTTAGATTTTTTAAGAAATGCCTTACCAGCATTTTAATATGATTCATTCGACGCCGTGTGGACTATTGTGGCCACTTTTGGTTAACGGGGATACTGGAGCTTATAGATTTTAAAAAGTGAAAATACCATGTTTGGTAAGCAACATGCAAATGTAACCCTCGCGTGTGCGGCGGGGCTAATTTTTTTGTTACAGAAGAATTTTGTTTTTACGTTTCCGAGGGTGTTTTTTTCGGCGATGCGTTATGGAGGGCTTAATTTTTAGTATTTTCTTTTTTTGTACGATTCGGGAAAAAAAATTTACGTTGGGACGAGCTAATTTTTTCCCGAATATTTTCTTTTTTTGGTGGTTTGTAAAAAAAAAAAAAATTTTTTTTTTGTTACGGGATATTTTTGTGTATGAAAATAGTAAATAGTTAATAGGTGAGAGTCCGTTTTGTTATTTTTTTTTACTTTGGGCAAGAGATTTTTAGGTATTTTTTGGTTTTTTCTTTGGTATATTTTTTCCCGGATATTTCTTTTTTTGTTGAGATTTCGGGAATTTTTTTTTTTTTTTGCGTTGGGACGGGTTAATTTTTTCCTGAATATTTTCTTTTTTTTGGAACGGTTCGATATCTTTTTTTTTTGGGCCGATGAATGTAAAAAAGTTGTGAACAATAAAAACTTGACGTGTTTTTTTTTTTAATTTTTTTACGAGATTTTTTGTGTAAGAAAATCGTAAATAGTTAAAGTTGTGGGACCGTGTGTTTGGATTTTTTTGTTTACTTTGGGCAGGATTTTCAGGCTAATTTTGGTAGTTTTTTTTTTTTACTTTTGGGCACATTTTATGCGAATTTTTAGGCTAGGTTTGTCGACAAAGGTGATATTAGTAATTAAATTTTTTTATATGGCTTATGTGTTGGGCCTTCTTGGTTTAAGGTTGTTCTTTTTTTTTGCTATGATGGGTTTTTTTTTAATATAATGGGTTAGTACTGTTTGTGACAATCGATTATTTAAAGTTATTAGGTATCGAAGATGTTTCCGGGGTATTTTTTTTATATGAATAAATCGGAACTTTTGTAATATTTTCGTTTCCTCCCTATTTTGTGCATACAAATTAAAAAAAAAAATTAAACAAAAAACTAAATGGGCGTGCTTATGGCTGGACACACGACCACATGGGAAGCGTGGCATTACTGTAGCAAGGTGGCACACCACTGTCAAAACGAAGTGGAATTTATCCACAAATATTGTAATATAGTACTTGTGGGACCAAGGATGGGGTTTTTAATTGCTAAAAAATTATCCATTCACAAATTCCAAGGCTAAAGGCCTGTTTATAAATTTATTTCAGACATATTTTGTTCTACTCCTCAAAATAGTGGGGGCTCAATTTTCTATGAGTCAGTCATTTTAAATTCACAAATTTTTTATAACAATAAATTCAATTATTTATTTGTATATATTTTTTAAAATAATAATATTATATTATTTATATATTTTATCTTTCTTACTTTTTTTTTCTTTAAACTTACACCAAATCCAAATCCAAATCCTAATCCTAACCCAAATCTAAATTCAAATCCAAATCCCTTAACAAACCAAACGGGTCCTGAGTCATTAAGACTGTTTGTTTTTTTTAAGTCATTCAGAGGCAATAAGAGTCAAACATTGTTAAGAGCGTTTTTTTTTCTGATCATTAAGAGATCGTAAGAGACATAAACCTTTTACTGAACTAGATGTGGAGGTAACACCTTTTAATTTTCTTACTTTTTTTGTTTTTATTTTTTTTCTACTTTGTTATGATTTTTTTTATCTTGGTGTTTTTGTTTCATTTCTTGATTTTTTTTTTCTTGTTTCACTTTTGTATTAAAAGTATTAAATAAAATCACTGCATATGTTTTGTTAGATAAAGATGTATAAGATGATATGTGTCAACTCATATTTTGTTCAAATTGAAGGGTACGATTTCCGACTCATACATTTCAATAATAACGCGACTCATTTAGTTAATCGTTTTAAGAATTTCAATTAAAATTTAAATTGATTATATTATAAAATTTATTTATTTTATTTAATGAAGTTTATTTTTGTGCGGATGCAATCGCTTTACATTTAAATTTTAAAAATAATAGAAATTTTTACCAAAACAAACATTTTTATTTCATTCAGATTCAAATTTCTCAATCATTTATTCAGATTAAGATGGTAATCAGATTCAGACTTTTCTACCGAATATTCACATTCGTATGTGCGAATCAGATTCAATTCAGATCCAAATCCTGTTAATAAACAAATAGAACTTTTGAAATGTCAAAATGAAGCAATAATTACAACTGGTACAACCCAAACTAAACTGAAGGTCTTATACTCACATCGGAACTAAAACTTTATCCGCTCCTACAACGCGGGTATACTTTATAGTTTCTGCTGTTAGGGTTGTATTTAATTCCTCCACAAGCACCATTTATGGCAGCATTACAGGCTGGACTACCTGCGTTTAGAGCTCCATAGGAGAGCGCTGATCCTTTTGAAGGTGTATGGGTTGTAGGTGGTTGTGGTGAATCCGCAAACTTTGGTGGTGAACGTGTTGGATTCCCATGTACTGAACGAAAATGTGGAGGTTGAGCCTCGTCTATTTAACACATAAGAATGTTATAAACGATTGCCTAACAACGTATGTAATAATAATAATAATACGTATGAATGTTTGTACTTACTTGATGACACGAGTAAACACAACAAATCGAGATTAAAACAACAATACCCATCTTCTGTCCCATATTTTGTAATCCTCGGACGAAAGAATTGTTTATGATTGATATTTTGGCACCAAGACATATTCGTCCTACATATATATGCATCTAAAAACTAAACATCTTTATTTGTGTCGTTAGCTAACTCTATCAATCTTGTCGCATTTAGAAAATAATAATCAAACAATTAATAGTACATAGTCTTTGAAGACTTGGTCGTGGAGTATGAGGTACTGGCAGGAGACTTGACCAGGATGTTACCATTTCGAGAAGAAAAAGAAATTGAATTATATACATAGGCGGTTGAAACGCTGTCGTTTTTGTGTGCCTTGCTATAGTGTTTTTTTTTCTCTCGATTTGGGCCGGCCCAATTGGTTTTTTTAGTAGGCGATAAATAAATAAATAAATAATTTGTTGCCACAAAATAAGAGAAAAAAATATATTACAAAAGTACCGATTTATTTAGATCAAAAACAAACTATTAAACATGAAACCGAAAAAATAAACCTGCACAAAATACAAAAAAATAATTAAAAAAAAAATTAACGCCCCGCAGCAACGCGTGGACGTCGTTTAAGGCACACGTGATCCCATAAAATTATATTAAAAAAACCCATATAGCCAAAAAAAATATATTACTCCGTACAAAAGTATCGATTTATTTAGATCAAAAAATACTCGCGGAAATATCTTCGATACCTAATAACTATAAAATAACCGACAGGGGTCGCAAACGTACAACTCTAGATTTCACATTAATATATATACTAAAAATGGCATCAAAACAGTGTCGTTTTGCTCCACTAAAAACCATAAGCCCAAATATATAACACATATTTCGCCAAATCCAACAAACCTTTAAACATAAGACCCAACACATAAGCCCATATAAGAAAAAAAACAAACTATTAAACATGAGACCGAAAAAATAAACCCGCACAAAATAAAAATAAAAATAAAAAAATTAACGCCTCGCAGCAACGCGCGGACGTCGTTTAAGGCACACTTGATCTCATAAAATTATATTAAAAAAAACCCATATAGCCAAAAAAAACAAACTTTTAAACATAAGGCCCAACACAAAAGTCCATATAAGAAAAAAAACAAACTATTAAATATGAGACTGAAAAAATATACCCGCACAAAATACACAAAAAAAATAAAAATTAACGCCCCACGGCAACGCGCGAAAATTTAACACCCCGCGGGTAATTATGATTGTTTTTTTCGAAAGAGTATTTAATGATTGATTAAGTTTAAAAGCCCATACCTACTGGGGCCAAGTCAAGAAGCAAAAATGGTCTAGGCTGTTGTTAGCTTCCAAGTGAGCTTTCATATCATTTGTTAATGCTCAAGAATGAATGAAGCATTCAACCATGGTTTCAAGTTTTAACTATCAACACCGAGATTCTATTATCTGATAATTATGATAGATTGTGATTATATGAATAGTAGTGATATAATATGAGTGACAATATACAAGTAAATTAAAGCATATGTCATTATGGAAGCAATTTTGTAAATTCAAGTCTCTATTTGGGCGATTTGGAAGCGGGGGAATAAAATGATCAACGCGTCTTCGGATGAGGCTGATAAGGTTAGAAATGAGGACGTTTTCCCTCTCATCCAGAGAATTACTAAAACTTGGATCACCGCTCGGTGTACTTCGAAGTCTGCTTCTTGGAACTATTGGATCTCTCGGCCTTATGATGTTTTTTTGTAATTTTGTTTAGTTTCTTGGGTTTTTGGGTTTAGAGCTTTGTCTTGTTTAGGCTCTTGTTTATCTCCTGTATATACTTTTGTTGCTTTTGCTCGTTCTCCTCCTTGGAGCCGGGTTTTTAATGTTATCCTAGCCTTCCAAAAAAAAAAAAAAATTACTACAAGCCTGCTACATATTCATAAGTATCATAACAAGCTACACTGCTAGTCAACGTTGTTAATATTTCTTTGATGTGGCTGCATTCCTTGCACCTGGTGGCTACAAAATTATCAAACAATACACATTCACATTCACAAGTTAATATATAGCAAGGAGCGAAAAACGGTACTAATTGGTGTGACACAATTAATGGATATAAGGAATAGTTGAGCTAATAATGTTACCTTCTTCCTAGGTTCACGAGCCTGTGCGGGCTTCTTAGGGGCCGCTTTGGAGGCTGAAGATTTAGCAGCAGAAGGTTTTGCTGTCTCTTTCACGGGTTTCTCCATCTTCATTGACGTCATTGATTCCTTGGAAATGTGATAAAACACAAATTATCTTAAGTTGCTGGCTTTGATGCATCAGTAACACAATGGCTCATGTATTTATAGTTGGACTTTAGGAATGAATTGTACAAGATACTGGAATGGAATGATCAGTAAACACACAAAGCATTTGCATTAGATGCCATTTAGATTGAAGATGTGACTCAAATACTACATTATTTTGATGCTAACAAGTTGTTAATAGAGCATACGATGCCATGTATAACCGATGCTTAGAAGCTACATTGACTTGTACCGTACATTTATCAAGTGCACAGAATCCACAAATTCTGCTGATATGTCATATGTACCGATAGAATATTAAAGTGTCAATTACTAGCTAACGAACTTTTCAGTTACAAGCCATACAAAGCCTAACATATTCCAGATTCCTGTTTCAGAATCCATACAGTTTTCACCTGTAAATGGTAATTAACCGGTGTTCCTCATCCCAGCTGCAATGCCATTGATGGTAATAAGCAATGCGTCCCTCAGTTTATGATTCTCAGGATCACTTCTTAACCTCTTCAAAATCTCAACCTGCAGCATGTTAAGAGGATTAAGATATGGAAGTCGACTCTCAATCAACTTCCTCAGAATCTTGTTATTCTCAGACAGTTTCTCGTGTCCTGTTACCACCAACACATATTTCTCAGTTGACAAAAGCTCCTTTCTGAGATCATCACCAAGGCCCCTTCTACTTTCAGCAACCAGAACCTCATCATAATGTTTAACAATCGACATATCAGCTTTTCCCAAAACCATTTCTATGAGGTCTACTGTAGATTGAAAGAAAGGCCATTCTCTATAAGCTGCTTTTAGTTCTTCAGTATGTCCTTTTTCACAAACACCCTTTAAGCCAGCTCCAACTCCAAGCCAAGCAGGAAGAACAAATCGTGTTTGTGTCCATGCAAATATCCATGGGATGGCCCGCAGATCACGGATTCCTACTGAAGGCTTTCTTCTAGTTGGACGGCTACCGATGTTTAGGTGTCCAAGCTCAGCTTCTGGGGTAGCTTCTTGAAAGTAAGTAACGAACTCTGGGTTATCATAAACAGTGCTTCGATAACTTTGGCAACTCAGATTCGAGATCTCATCCATGAGATGCCGCCAGTTTTCATCTCTGGGTGGTTTGGGGGGACGAAGGGTGGCGAGAAGCACTGCAGTTGTGTAGATCTCACATTGGCGGACAGCTGTCCCTGGCAGTCCAAACTTGGCCTGAACCATTTCTCCCTGCTCAGTCGAACGAAGTGAACCCTGTAAATACATCATGCATAGTATAAGAGTCAAGAGTGATGGCGTTTGAACTTTAAAGAGTAGATTTAAGTAATCAATATGAGTACCATGACAGAACCAGGTGGTTGGGATTGAATAGCCAGATGTGTAGGGCCACCACCACGGCCAATACTTCCTCCACGGCCGTGGAAAAGAGTAATTTTGATACCGTATTCTTTGCATGCAGCTACAACATCCTCTTGAGCTTTGTAAAGTTCCCATGCAGCTGCAAAACGCCCAGCGTCTTTACCCGAGTCAGAGTACCCAACCATAACCTGCAGAGGTTAATATATAAGCAGGACGCATACAATGTATTAAATCTTGTATAAAAGGGCATACAGATTGTGCATATGTCATACCTCTTGGTGTCCATTGTGATTCTCTATGATGTGGTCCCTATACCAATCAATTGATAGTAATTGCTGTATCACTGAACCAGCTGCTCTCAGATCCTTCACAGTCTCAAACAGAGGGACCACCCGCAATCTATTTAAGTGATGCAAAAAGTTTATGAGCACAATGACACACATATATATACATGATAAATAAAATTGTCAGATATTACTTGAAGACAAATTACAAAAGTAAGTGTATAGAGGAACAAAAAGGAAGCCTTACGGTCCACCAAGAGAGGATTTTCCTCGTATCCCGCGAACAGAATAACGATAATGTCTCTGCATACGAGCTTCTTTCTGCAGAAGCTCCACAGCAAGGACATCACTTGCCTGTAAGGTAAGAAGCACAAAGTAGAAAACACTCATTGATTGGATGAATAAATTGATTCCAAGAAGATATGATGAAAATATTTGTATAATGAAATTTCTAGGGAGTATCATACACTTGAGGCCATGGAAATCACATATGCGCCTAGAGAATCACTACCCAACTCAGCAGAAACACGGAAGGTGTCCAAGACTTCTTTAACTTCAGAAGAAACCTAATAAAACAATTCATGATCAGAAAATAATACAACAACGTTACAGATTCAATTCATGATCACAAAATAATACAACAACGTTACAAAACAAGTAACAAGTATATTAAAATTGAATCTGTTGATCATTCCAGTGGCCGCCTTACCTCTATAAATAGTGGAATCAGAGGCCTCTTCCCCTTTAGCTCTTTTGTTAGAAACTCTATTCTCTTTTTTTCATCCCATTCACTGTATGTGCCCATATCAAGATATTCGGTAATTGCATCAAGAGTCTCTGAATGTCTGCCAGATTCCTGTATCTCACAAGTGTCAATAATAGTGTTGGTTTCTGTAATGTAGATAGTAAAAACAGAACAAACCTGGCGGAGGTCAAGCTTCATAAGTACCATCCCAAAGACAGAAACTCTTCTTATTAGATCAGCAAGCCGTCCATCAGCTAGAATTCCCGACCCACAAGATTTCTGTGAAAATTAGAGTATTCCATTAGCCCACAAGATTTCTGTGACGTATTTCAAGTGTTATCTTTTCATATAGGCCTAGGTAGATTAAGGTGACAGTGTGACACGGGTTTAGAAACAATAGGATATCGTGCATTATACCAAAGATTCATAGCACAGCATGAGTGTTTGCAATAGCTGATCTGGGGAGTCATAGTATTCACCAAGATCCCAGTCGAAAGGAGAATCTTCAAGAAGATGCTCTAACCGCCTATGAGTGTTAATTAGCTGAAACCACGAGGAAATACGGTTAGTTTATAATGTCTTCACAAATAGTGGCCAATAAAAAACATTACTAAGAGAAGATACCCTCAGTGGGATTAAGATACCCTCATCAATCATACAAGTCTTACTTTACCTTTTCTTTTACATCCCCGAGGACAATTCTGTAAGGAGAAATCCCAGATTTCTGAGGCACACTTGGTTCAAGAAGCTTCTTGAAGCTGCCTTTTTCAACTTGTGATTCAGAAAACACTTTCCTCAGAGCTAGCTGACCCGGACTGATAGTCTCAGAATTTGGTGTATGAGGTTGTGAACCATTGGCATTAGATTGGGTCTCAATTACATCTACTTTCAGATTAATTTTGCTTGAACTAGCCTGCTCATCCTGCAAATTAGAGGAATACAAGTCACTTGCATAAAGAGTAGGGTGAAAATTACACCCTGATCTCGTACACGAGACTATAATATAACTGTTGGAGTAAGAGTTGAGAAAAATATCAGCTACGCTGAAAATTCCTTTACCTTGCTTTTCAGGGGTTTGTACTCTGATCCAGGAACATCTAGTCGAGGATAATGAGATTCCACTTCGTTGTATTCTATGAAAGTATCATAGCATCAAATTAAATTAAATGACCTTTATGTTGTGTTTATAATGCTAATAAAATGAATGATTGACTAGTGCTTAACCTGTACAAGAGGGTACTTCAGCTTGAGCAGGAACTTGTCTAGGTAGGCCATGAATATAGCTTTGATGCTTTGGCATGTAGCTCCAACTCACGCGTCGTTCCTCTTCAAAAATTTCTGAAAGAACAAGGAGACATAATTTTAGTTTGGTGCGCTAAAGCAGAAACTAATGATGCCAACTCAGGTTGTCGTAATGAACTGACAAGAAATATTCTCATATGGTACAGTACTGGAAAACATGAACATACTTTTATCAATTATATCTTGTGCCAAACTTGACAGGCCAGGGCTACACTGGTTCATAGAAAGTTCGAATCTGAGGTTGTCAACTTCCCGCATGTAAAGATCAATCGCCATCCACCTTGATAGAAGAGATACATCTCTTGTTACCTGGAATAGTAAGACAAGTCATTCTAGTAGATTGGCTAGAAAATGCAGAATAATGTGAAAGATCTATACTCACTTTGTTAGAAATATTTTTTTTGTAACGGCAAAGATCATATTAGAAATCTAAACTCAGTCCAAAGCAGAATCCAAAAGATAGACAGTCAATAGGAAACATCTAAACAGTGAGTGTCTACAGCATATTGCCCAAGAACTCAAATACTGTAACTTTTTTTTCATTTCTTATGGACCTTCGAATCAAACTTTGAATGCAATCATGTGAATGTAGAATCATGGAGATGCTGAAGTGTGTAGTTCAATTCTTGATTAAAAAAAAGGAATGTGAATTACAGAGGAACAAGACAATTACAAATGAGCACAGTTAGCATTATATCATAGAAATGCTCTTAATTTTTAAGGGGCCGATCTTGCTTGTGCCCTTACTATATTGGTAAGCAGTTAAGCACATGGGGGTACCAGAAGTACAACATCAGTAAATTATCTGATCAGTTTTTATTATACATATTTTCTAATGGTTGAGCATGAGCCCGGCTATGATTTATATGTAATTGATAAATGGCCTTTTAGTATACTATATGTGCCAACGAACTTAGGTTAATACTTTAATGATTAGAATAACCGTTATTAACATCGAAAGCTCCTTCATACACCATAACACACATGGAGCTAAAATAAGACCTCAATTGAAAGAGTGGAACTTTCAAACCTTACCTTTGCAGTGACATTAGGATTTCCATCTCTATCACCCCCCATCCAAGATCCAAATCTTATTGGTGTACATGTCAAAGGAAGTGGTCTCCCAGTATGCTGAAAAAAAAAAGGAATATAGATATATAAAAGATAAGATACCTTGAGAGCATAATATAGACATGAAATATGAAGCTTGCATCATTTGATCTACGGACGTAACTCGAGAAAATATACCTTTTTTAGAGCATTGCTGAGACGACGTAAGTAGTGCGGTATGGCTTTCCAAAGGGACTGCTCAACATAATTCAATCCTGGTTTCATATAAATAATAAGTAATTTCATTTGCTTCGAAAGGATCAGAATATGAATTTTATCATATCTACGGAAGGAAATTACCGGCTCTAGCCTCGTCTACTGGTGTAGGCTTGTGGCGTCTAAGTTCATCTGTCTGCCATATGGAGGTTATCTCTCTCACCTACAAAATCCAATATTAATTAATCACAAAGTAACCCATAAATTTTTGCTTCTACTCGACAGAATATACAAGAGAGCACCAGATCTTCTATTAGACTATCTTGATCTTCCTGTGTGAGATCCTTTCGGTCATTAACTTCCAATAGATGCTGCAAAAATAAAAAAATTTAGTCAAGTTACTTATATTGATGACATAACCAACAACTAATCTATTACAAAGATTAAACAACTTACAGAAATCCTAATGTGTTTATATTGAAGAGTGCGTCTGTTAATCTGTGTGGGATGTGCAGTGAGGACTATCTCAACTGCCTGCAAGGAAATCACAAACTTTATATTTACTCGAACATCTTACAACACTTTATGCAAAAAATTGAATTTGAGACAAAAAGAGATGCAAAAGATGCCATAAACTGTACCTGGTTGCATACAGTATCATAAAGCACATCAGGAGAAAGGCCACTTTGGATCAACTGATTAAAAGTATCATCACAAGATTTTGAGGCTTGCACGTTCTTTGACTTATGAGACCTTCAAACAAAATGTTTAATTTACTTAAACCACAAAGGAAGTGTAGTACTGCTTGCTACACATGCACTTATTCACTATATCAGGAAAACCATGAACATTTAGGTAAGTCCAGCAATGAAATTCCAATATACTTATGGTCATATCCTTTATTATTCTATATAAACCATTTTTTACAGCCAATATTAGTCTGTGCAATCTTTAAGGTCAGTTATAAAAACTGATATAAGCGGTAACTAAACCAAGCCTGGATGTAGGATTACCTGTGATGAGTTTCAGCAATACCCATTAAGCTAAGAAAATGACTAAAAGCTCTAGCTAGCTTCAATGCTTCCTCTAGTGTCATTTTTGATAACTCAGAAGCCAATTGCTTCTCCAGAAACTCTGCAGTGCTCTCAATCCCAGCTGCTCTTATCAGACATGCACTCTACAATTCAAGCACAAATTAACTTCTAGATATATATTCTAATCATTATTAGTATTCTGTTACTCAAGGGGAATATCTATAAGTTACAAAACAAATGCACAACATCACAAACCTTATCCAATCAATTTGTGACTCGAAACAGGGCTTCCGATATCCATATGAATATATGATGATTAACACTCTTTAAGACACATATATTATATAGAGTAGGTATTTGTTTCAACACATATATTACAACTAATCAGTTCGACCCGATTCTTTCCACTCAACCATTCAATGCCTAAACTCTATCAACATTTGACATATGCATATAGAGCTATGCCACGTCATTTTTAATCCTGAATAACCTTCTGCTATTATTAGATCCAAATTATTCAATACCACATTGCTTGTTAGATGCCAACACCAACTTAATATTCCAAAACTTTGACACATTTTGCGCAGCTACAGACTGTTTGACTTTCAAAGTCAACAGCCTAAATCTTAATGTATCCAGTACAACTCTCTAACTTCCTATTAAATCACTTTATGGTATCATTACCCTTCTGCTCCATCTAAGAGGTGTATCTACGATGCTAGACGTGTAATTTTTCTTATACAAATTGCTAAACAGTTCGCTGTTACAGCAGTTACAATAGTCAGCTGTATATACAGTTGACTTTCATCTATTCTTTTGACGTGTTGTCGTGTTCTATTTGACTTGCATAATTATAAATACAAAATCATGTATTCTACTTCAGTTCTCCTGTTAATACACAATGATCACATTCTCTCTTTCAAACATCCTATTAAATTCCTAATTCTTGGATAAAATATCCAGATAACAAATGACCTTGCGTGCGTTAACAGTAAATAGTTTCACAAAAACTAATATGATAAGATCCTGCATTAATAATGCAAGATCTTATCAATACTCCCGCCCCCAAAAACACCTTGTCCTCAAGGTGTTGCTTCAAAATCTTGATCACTCTAATTCCAGGATCCCAAGTCATCCTTTGTCCAAAGAGAAGTCCATATAAACCATTTGATTCAAGATGCGGAACAAGGATCATAGTAGAATGGAATTCTAGCCCACTACTCTTGTAATTGCTTCCTAACCCTTGGACCACCACCAAATGCAGCACATGATCACATCTTAAATCAGGCCCATACGAACAACGACTTGGTTTTGAGCGTGCCCGATCATCCCGTGTCACAACCATGCGTGGTTTAAGATTACAGCAATCAAGCGTGTCCTGAATATTCTGCAAATCATTTTCACTAGCGGGCTGCCAATCATCTTCTCCTTGTTCCCTTAAGGAATCTGTTCCATCTTCTTCGCTAATGGTTGGATTACCCTCTGTTTTACTTGAATCTTCCTTGACAGATTCTTTGAAACAATCCGTATTTTATATTAATGCAGGATCTTATCATAATATCTCAATCTAAAATCATGACACTTTCATAAAACGACGAATCCACACGATCAACACTCAAATCCCCTACTAAGGTAACATTCCAGATCTAGTAATCATTTTAAACAGCATAGATGTGTACCTAACGTACAACTACTACCAATCCATTCTGTTGCTTACGTATATGCATTAGATACTTGTCCAGTAGAACAGCTAAACATCATGTTTCTCATGCTAAACTTATGTGATCTTGCCTTCCTACTACATCTTACATCCTTGAAAAAACAAATTCACTACGAAAATCTAGAGAGCAGAATTAATTTCACCTTGACGCAACTAATCGTATATATCATCTAAATTACTTATACAAACATAAATATCTTAACATGTAAATAAACGTCATAATATCAACTAAACAGCATAAACGTCATTTCCTCAAACAAATCACGTATCAACAAATACAAAAAACAGCTTAATAACAATAATATTTGAATAGTACATATATCAACTAAATTATTCAAACGGACATAAATTATAGATATTCTAACTTGTAAATAATCGTCTACGCATCAATCAAGCAGTTCAAATATCATTTCCTCATACAAATCACAGAGCAACACACACAAAATCAGCTCATATTACGCACATATATGATATATCAACTGAATTGCCAGAACGAACATTCATCATGCCATCATAAACAGTAAATAATCATCTATACATTAATTAAACACTACAAGCATTATTTCAGCTCAAAAGTCACAGAGAGACACGTATCAAAAATAGCTTATTAACGATAATATTCAAATCTGTAACAATTAACGTGAAAACAACCAGAATAACATTCAATAATGCAAGGCGTATACAGATCGTGCATATATCAACTCAACTGCTTAAAAACGAACATTAATCATAGATCATAACTTGTAATTAATCATCTACACATCAATTAAACGCTATAAACATATATTCCCAAAGAATATCACAGAACAGCACGTATCAAAACATCTTCATAACGATAATAACAAAACAGGTATAAACAACTAGCGCAAAAACAAAGAGAATAACAACGATAGACTGTAATAAAGTATTATACGTAAATAATCGCCTATACATCTGTTAAACACAATAAACATCATTTCATAACAGAATTCACAGGACAACACGTATGAAAACAGCTTGATAACAGTAACATACAAATCGACTCAAAAGATCAGATTATTATACGTACATAATTGTCTATATATCAGTAGAACACTGAAATCACCATTTCGTAACAAAAAT
Source organism: Tanacetum coccineum (assembly GCA_026074375.1). Taxonomy (NCBI): domain Eukaryota; kingdom Viridiplantae; phylum Streptophyta; class Magnoliopsida; order Asterales; family Asteraceae; genus Tanacetum; species Tanacetum coccineum. The sequence continues at coordinate 31,521 of BQNB010018540.1, forward strand.
CACAGAACAACATGTATCAAAACAGCTTGATAACGATCATACCAAAATCAACAATAACTATTAGCGCGAAAACAACAAGAATAACTAATCAATGTTGCAAAGCGTAAACAAATCGTACATTTATCAACTAAATTGCCTATGTGAACAATAGTCATAACATGTAAATACATCAGTTAAACACTATAGATGATGTAATAAAGTATTATATGTAAATAATCGTATAATACATCAGTTAGAAACTAAAATCATCAATTCAGTAGAAAATACACAGAGCAACACGTATCAAAACAGCTCGATAACAATAACATTCAAATCGATGATAACAACTAACTCGAAAACAATGAGAATAACAATTAATACCGCAAAGCGTATAGAAATCGTACAATTATCAACTACTTGTAATAGACATCATAACTTTCATCTATAAATTGATTAAACACTATAAACATCATTTCATCACAAAATTCACAAAGCAACACAAATCATTACAGAATAACAACAACGAACGAGAATAACAATCAGTGATGCAAGGCGTATACAAAGTCATCAACTAATTGTTTAAACGAGCATTAATCACAGATACCGTAACTCACATATAATCGTAAATAAGTCAAATTAACAGTATAAACATGATTTCAGCACAAAATTCACATAGCAACATTTACAAAAACAGCTTAACAACGATAACGAAAAGCGCGAAAACACCGAGTATTATACCTGAGAAAGAGTACGAGCATGTTCGATTTTCTCCATGATATTCGGACCGACTTCACGATGAAGCACATCGTGAAGAAGATTAAGAAGAAGACGAAGATCATCGTCGTAGCTTTGAAACGATATCTCTTCAGCTATATCGTCCGTGATGTCCGTCATTCTGTCACAGTTAGTTAGCTACAGTTTGGTTTGGTTGTTATTCCGTTACGGTTCAGTTGGCATTCTGTTACGTTAGTTGGTTGTTGCAGGTGTGTGTGTGTGTTGTGAAGTGTCAAGTGTGATGAATGGTGGTGAGAGGGTTATTTACAGTAGGGGAGGAGTTATATGGTATGATGCTTCCTATGGTAAGCTATGGTGGGTGGTAGTGTGTTTGTGTGAGTGTTGGTGATTGGAGTGAATGAATAGTGTGAGTGGTTGGTTGGTGTAGTGTACGGAAGGAGTGTGTGAAAGATACACGGGAATATTGGAGGAAGGTGGGACCCAAGGAAGTTTGTAGTAACGTTTTGTGAGGGTACCGCACCGTTGGGCGTGCCTCTAGCTCAGGTGAATCACCTGTGCGCTTGTTTAATTTGTTTCTTTTTCTTTTTCTATGTTTAAAAAAAAAGAGTAGTACGACTTTACTGTTAGCCTGTATATTTGTATAGATAATTCTAGAACCGGGCTTGAGCCCACTAAACTATCTATACAAATATACGGGCTAACATCTACAAGACTTGTGGGAGTGGGAGTGGGAGTGGACGTAAGCTCACTCGGTGAGTGGCCAACTTAGGAGTGAGTCTTCAAAATCACACAACCAAATCGTTCGTTAGTGAGGCTAAAAAAGATGAAAAAATAATGAGCGGCTTATTATAGTGAGTGATTAATTTTTGCGGGTCTTATTTTTTATTTTAATATTTTTATATGATTTGTGAATGTGCGTCAGTATTTGGTGCGATATATTTTGTATAAAATAAGTATTTTAATAAAAAGTGATTTATGGTGATCAAAATACTTGAATAGTGAGAGGAAATGAGAGGAGAGATAAAGTTAAAGTGACGCTGAGATGGATGGTGAGCTCTTGTCACCACTCTCTTTAGCCTAAGAGTGCGTTTGGTTGATGTAAATTGGAGAGATTTTATGGTATTTGTATTTTAAATTCCTTCAAATATTGTGTTAGTATCTCTAATGAATCAACTAAAAATTCCATAAATTGTCAAAATAGAGAGAATTAAAATGCCTTCAAAAAATGAGCAAATAGAATTTATTTGGAAACATTTTTTTTATAAATGACCAAATTAAACCAAAATACTATTTTTACTTTATTTCTTGTTGTTTTTGTTATATTTTTTCTTGTTTGAGGTGCTAGTCGGGTTCGGGTCAATTAGGGTCGGGTCAAAGCTAAAAATTACATACCTGAACCTGACCCTATTTGAATTTGGCTTAACCGGGTTCGGGTCAAGGGTCGGTCAACTCGGGTCAGGTCCATTTGGGTTCGGGTCAACTCGAATATGAGTAAAATGTAATAAAATTGCTATTTTGTACACGTTTAAATAGAAAACTTATATTAAAAAAATTTAAAAATCTTTACTCGGGTCAATCAGGTCGACCAGAACCTGAGTTAGCAAAAAAAAAATACCCCGGTACCCATCTCTTTTTAGTATTCAGGTTACTCGGGTTGACCCGAATAGCCCGAATATAATTTTTAACCTGAGTAACTCAACCTGACTTAATTGGGTTCGGGACCGGGTTTTTGACACTTCTATCCGTCACTCCCTAAAAGAAATTGCAATAATAAACATAAGGACAAATTTCAAAATACTATAAATGTTTGTCAATCAAACATACAAAAGTATTTTAAATTTCAAAATTTTAAAGAATTTTTAGAACTAGTTGGTTACCCGCGCATAGCGGCGGTAATAGAAAATTTACTAACTCAACTTTTTACGCAATTTTCTACCCGCTTACAACACTTTAAATGTATGTGTTCGTTGTATGTGTTCGTTTGGGTTTCCCGTAGCTTTCCCGCAACACCATATTAACATCATCATTCTCGCATGTAAAGAGACAACACACTCTCCGAAAGTATATAGTTTTAACGTATCAAGTTTATATTTAATTAAGGTTAAAGTTGTAAAAAATATAAATCAACATAAAATAAACTCACTAAAAATGTAAAAAACAAAAAAAATTATAAAATATAACAAAATGTATGTTGAATTAAAAAGCACAAAATTTTAAAAATTATGATGAAATTAAATCATAATAAAATTAAATTGATAAAAAGATATTTCAATTTGAAAATAAATGTGATTTTTAATCAAAATGTGACACATGTCACTTTTTGATGTGATTCCCAAAAATGAGATGAATGATCAAGATTTACAACTTTTTATCTTAGTACTAGTTGGTTACCCGCGCATAGCGGCGGTAATAGAAAATTTACTAACTCAACTCTTTACGCAATTTCCTACCCGCTTAGTAATTTCGTTTCACAACACTTTAAATGTATGTGTTCGTTGTATGTGTTCGTTTGGGTTTCTCGTAGCTTTCCCGCAACACCATTTTAACATCATCATTCTCGCATGTAAAGAGACAACACACTCTCCGAAAGTATATAGTTTTAACGTATCAAGTTTATATTTAATTAAGGTTAAAGTTGTAAAAAATATACATCAACATAAAATAAACCCACTAAAAATGTAGAAAACAAAAAAATTATAAAATATAACAAAACTAGCCGCAAGGCCCGTCCGTTGGACGGGATGCTTTAAGAAATTGCTTTAGGATTAATAAATAAATTTAAAATGTATAGAAATTTCACTTATATAATAGATAATTGGAAATTTTTATTACCTAATTTAGCATAAACTATAAAAAATACTTAGAGGAATGTTAAAGTTTATGTACACTTGACAAAACTAACATGGACAAATAAAAAAACATAGACTTGTAAAAAATGATGTCATAATTTAGCATAAAGCATAAAAAATCTTGATAATATTAGTTTAAATGCTGGATTTAATCGAGTAAAGTTTGGACTTGTGATTTGGTTGTTCTTTGCAATATCTTGAACCCGGATTAACCTGCATTATATATGAATGATCAATTGCATAATGCAACTATCAAACATTTTATAAAGAACTTATAGACTATATGAATTGTACAAAAAGATTACATGTTGATCTTGCAATACGCAGTCTAAACTTCATAGCTCATTCGGTTTTCCTATAGGGTGAGACTTCCAAATACTGATGCAACGCACTAATATTCTGATATCATCGAGCATTGGATCCAAGTCATACACTTGAGTTATGTTCATCTCCATTTCTTTTGCTACAAACACAAAGAAAAGATGAGTGTTTCAGATTTAACCTCAAAATACGAATGCAATTGAAAATTGAATAGATATAATATTATAGATCCAATATCTAACATTAAGTGCGTGTGTATTAATTTTCAATTGGATCTATAATATTATATCTATTCAATTTTCAATTGCATTATATTTTAAATGTTTATTATTCTTCAAACTTTCCTAATTTAAGCCATTATATTTTTTGAACTATCCTTAATTAAATGATTTATAAATTTTGAAAACCATTGATATCTAGTTTCAAGAATAAGACTAATTTTATGTTTCATAACATAAAAAAATCTATAACCTATAGTTAGAAAAGCATTGATATATGGTTTTATAATATTATAAAAACCATTGATATCTAAAATCATATATGATTTAATAACATTAAGAATGAAGCTGATTTAAGAGTTTCATAACAGTAAAAATGAAGTTGATTTCATAGTTTAATATCATTAACACATAAACTATAGCCATTAAAATAACATAATTCTTTGTTTGCTAATAAATTTACACATTGTTTTTCGTCACATATCTTGCTCTAGAAATTGAATTTAGGGGATAAGATGTTAATGGTTGGTTTGAAGAATTATCTATAACCTATATAAAATAAGCTTTTGAAACTTTGATCTTGAGGCAAAAAAGGAGAAAACGACACTTGGATATTAAAAAATAATCAACGGCTCATATTCATTTCCCCTTTTTGATGTGATTCCAAAAATAAGATGGATGGTCAAGATTGCACCTCCTTATCTTAATTTTTAATGGGTCTCACATTATAAATGCTTTATATAGTAGTATAGATATAGATACAGAAGTATAGATAGATATTGATTGAATTTTCTGAAATTTTAAATTTTAAAAATTTAAATTTAAGAACCAAACGCCACGAGTATCTGAATTTTGGATTATTGGAAGATTCGAGTATGATTGACCATTTGAACATGTCTCATAAAAAAGGTTCAGGTCATTCTACCGCCTCTCAAATATACTTTGCCATAATTAAAAAAGGATTTGATGGCTTTTAGCTTTGTTTATCTTCTTCTTTTTTTATTAATTTTATTTTTTTTAAAAGGCTTTATTTACCTTCTTCTAAACTATTTTTTTCGTTCTAAATTAATAGTCCCTCTTTTCATTTTGGGTTGTTTTAAAATTTTGCTCCCTTTCAAATATAGTTGTGAGTAATGTAGCAAGTTTACCATATTGCCCCTAATGATACTAGAAATTACAAACTTTATTCAAAGCTTTAATTAATTCCATAAGGGAAAATGTTCATTTGTATAACATAAAAGGTAAAAGAGAGAGGAGAGAGAATGCAGTAATGATTATGTTTTCTTAAACTGTGTGTTTTTTGTCGGTGGACAATTAATTTGAGACGGAGAGAGTAGCAAATTATTTGTACATAAGGGTTTTAGTTCTTCCAAGTTTGTTTTACATTTTCGCACAATGGTTTGACGCAGTCGTGTGGTGTTGTAGCGCATGTTTGGGCGGTGTGTATGTATGCGTCTTTTGGTGTTAGAGATTGTTGGATAGATAGTGAAATAAGAATGTAGAAGTGGAAGTTTTAGAGAAGTTGAAAAAAGTTGAAAAAAGTTGAAACGAGGAAAATTGTTTTTAAAGGTTGTTACAAAATTAGAAATTCCACCTGAGTGGGAATAGGTTTAACGTTTAAGTGTATCCCTCGTTGTTTGGTTCGCTAGAATTTGATGTATTTGTTGCAATTGTAACTTAAACGAGTAACGCAGCGGTCGCGCGTTGCGACGGAGCATATTTTTTTTATATAATTAACCTAATAATTTTTTTACCACATTAATAATAACGAAGTCTACAAATGTCATTGCCTATAATACTTTTTTTTGGAACAGAAGATTTATTAAAACACAAAACTAGCAAGACGCTAGAATTACAATGTACAAAAGCTCGACAACAAAATACAATCAAAGCTCGGGCGCAAGCAATAAAATAAAGAACCCCTGCTATTTTTGAGCAATTTATCCTTATTGAGAGTATCAGCTCATTAACCACGAAACCAACTGATACTCTAAACACAAATAAGCTGACAAATAATAAGTATGGTCAATATCTTTTAAAAAACTGTTTTAAGTAAATAAATTACGAAAAACCGAAAGCTTTGTCTATCATAGAACACCATAAGGGTCTTCTTTGTCTTGGCAAATCCGAAGCACTATTGCCTTTGGAAACTGCGTCATCGCCTACCATTTGTTGACGAAAATCCTAAAATTTACGTGCCATCATCATGATCGACAACACTTTGATTGAGCGGTTCACCTTTCGTCCGAAGTTTCACGACAGCTGAAAACTTAGATTTCATTGAATTGACACATTTTTTGTGATGGCAAACGCATGAGACTGCAATAGAAAAAAATAAAAGGTTAAAACTGCCATAAAATCAATTACTTTTTGTGTACGTTATAAATACATTTTATATTACGAATACTCGCTAACAGACACTTGTAAATAAACAACAATTTGATAAGAGATAATTTTTTACTTAAATCAACATATAAGAACAGTTGGAAACAAACCACAACCTATATCCGACATGACCCACATTCGCAAATTATCACAACATACACGTCTTCCCTAAGATTCTTGGAAAATAATACATAGAATAACAAAGCTTGAATAATATTGAAAGTAGCTTAAGCATATGCATACTAGTTTCCGATTACGTTGTATCCACAAATTGTTCGACTGAAGAAAACTTTATTGTTGCTATAGTATGCTATAAGGAAGTTTATAAGCGCATGCTGCTTTTCTGTATCAACGCCCTTTTGTTCACAACTTCGCCGATATGACGACGCCATAACCACATACATGGCACTTTAAGACATTCTTCATTTTATATAAAGAATTCACACGTAACATAAAATGGACGTACTAATATTGGAATAAGGTGGATGGAATAAATCGATACAAAGGTATTCTGATAAGTGGCAAACGCTAATTGTTTAGCACAAAGAACCCCAAATAACGGCTCTTTCGTGCCACAGTCATCCAACACATTTCCCTCACACCTTATTCCCCCAAAGCATTGTTGGAAAAAATTTACATCGTTTCCTTCCATTCTCCTCACACCAATGCTAGCACAACAACTTTTCATATCACACCAGTCTAAAAAAAATCTGCACAATGCCTTAGTAATTGCTTGCAGAAGATGCATGCTTTAGCTCAAACAACGTAATATCCACAAAACGCAGTTGCAAAAAGGTTACCAATTTATCACAGCCAAGCAATTATCATCCAAATTAGATAAAGCAAGGCAAACTATGAAACACGCGTAAAACTATACTACCCTTAAACGACATTTCAAGGCCTAAAGTATTGTCATCAAGATTAAGGCCAGAGCATCAATAGATTAACCTAAAAGATTTTTGACAACAAATGCGCATATGAAACACTGCCTATTTAAATAGAAGCTTTAACAATAATTTAAAGCAAAACAAAGATGGTTTCTACGAAAACATGCATAAAGACTACGGTTTTCATCGAATAAGCACGTACCACATATTAACACTTCATCAATATTCAAGCTACAAGAGATTAGACTTATTTTTCGTGGCAAACATGCATGTGTTTGTCATGAAATTTAATTAAACGCAAGTAATATAAACAATAAGTCAAGAAAATGAGAGATTTAAACCACGTAACAAATCACCCGCATATAACACATAAAATCCGCAACCTAGGGTCTTCAAGACACTTTTTTAACACTTATAATAAGTCTATTTTACACACAAAAAATCGCCCAAAGGGATGCATAAAAAATCGTATAAAGAAAACAACAAAAACATGCGTTTTAGGTCAATTTTACGTATTTTAGTGTAACCTATACATCATGCGATGGCTCATGATGCCACTGTTGAAATTTAACATCTGATATCATATATTTATCACGAGTATGCAGCGGAGAATAGTCCCAAAGAGATCACGTATGACGTACATAGGTTAACATAAACAAATAAACGTTACTTACCTTTGTAAAGAATCGAGTGATCAACGGAGCTTAAAGAATACCTTTTTTCTTAATCAAAACCCATGAAACAATATTAAACATCAAAGTAGGTGTTCTCTACGGAATTATTCCATGCTACACGTCTTTAAAACTACTCACATGCTATTTCTTACCCTTGTTCTTGTTTAATACTAAAAATCGACTAAAAACCCTAAAAGGGATTAAAGTAAATTGTTTGTGGTAAGAAAGGATGAGAGAAAATATCAACCAACTAGTTTCTAAGAGCATTGTATTTATAGGGTGAGTTTAAGCTAACCCTAATACAATACAATTACTTAGGGAACAAGTTTGACTTTCTTTCCTTTCTCTACCCCCCTTAGGTCGGCTTCATCAAATATGGGCAATCCATATTGATTTTTGACTTGGTTATTAACATGTCCATTACATAATAATTAAAAGGCCTAAAGTTAATTATTCGTCAAACGGATCAATTAGCGACTGTTAAGTAAATCGTGAAATGAATAATAATATAATTAATATAGTTACAATATAGTAATTATATTATAAGTGTGTTTCTGGTGTATATCAGGTGTGGACCTATATGCTCCGTATTCCGACCGTATGTATAATTATTTAACTATGATGTATGTGGCATATCCAATAGTTTTATCATAGGTTTAAACACCATTGACAAAACATCAAAACCATCAAACAAAGAAACAAGTGGCTAATAAGTAGACCAAAACACACATGAACACGACACACATAATGACCAACAAATAAATCTTCGAACATTCAAACCAAATCGAAAACCAAAAAAGAAATAAACTACATAGTTACAACTTCCAAACCATATACCCAGTTTCACTTTCTCTCGTTGCGATTTTGTACCTTTAATCACAAACATAAACAGTCAAACTTTGATGCACCATTACTCATATCAACTGCTCCATACCACACCACATTGATGATAGGCATAAAAAATAGGTTCAATATACATTCCCGGAAGCTAAAAACTACCTAAAGGAGGGCGTTAATGGGAAGCTAACTAAAAATTGCATAGCCAAGATGAAAAACCACTTCCACCAACCCTTCTATGTTATGTGATATATACCTATGTTAATCATATTAGATAGTGTAAAACAAGTGTTAAACATGCAACTAAACCTAACCACTTGGATAAATAGAATACAGGTGTCACAAATGCAAGTAACTCCCCATTAAAGTGACAACTTAGTGAAGAAGAATCACTACTTCCAAGCCTAAGTGATTATTTTAATTAACTTAGTAGCCTCAAGCCGTCGGCTTGATTCGGCTTGGCTTGTGAACAGTGTCGGTTCAAGCTGCGACTCCTCAGTGCTTCCAAGCCGATCCCCTCCCTCAAGCCGATCACTGGCTCGGGCGGCTTTCACAATAGTGTCGGGTCCTATCTCACTTGAACAATTGTTATAGAATATAATTTAATTGTTTTTCAATATCTTTATCGATTTATAACTTTATAATGACTTTTACTACTGTATATCTTTTTATAAAACAATATTAATTTTCGTTGTTGTTAGGAAGGAGGGTGTGGTTGAGGGTTTCCCTCACCACATCAACTTCACATCATCTAAAAACACTTTATATATCTTTTATCTCAATATTCTCTCAACCATGGCATCACATTCTCTCTCTTTACTATTTTTTTAAATATTTTTTATCATTTAAAAATATCCCAAAAACACAAATATCACGGGTATACTCTGATGTTTCTCACTCATTGGAATGAAGCTTTGGAAATTAAGAAATTTAAAAGAGCAAGAGAGAATAAAATTGAGTTTACATACGATTATGGAAATCTGAATGCAAGTTATGTGAATGAAAAGATAAATTTTTCGGATGATTATTTTCAAGAGATAATAAATCCAGATTTTGAAACGATTGATTCTCCGTTTCAGCAAACAAGTTCACTCAAACCATATGTTCCAACAGTGATTTTAGAAAATATCATAATTGATTTGGAAGATGAAGTAGTGAGTCTTTTGGAAAAAGAAAAAGAAAATTTAGAAATAATTAAGTCTTTGAAATCAAAAGGTTCTGAGTCGAGTAAAAATGCAATTTCTGAATCGGAAAATCAAAGTGAAAATGATTGTCAAGTAGCTGAAAAAGATTGTGACAATTTGGAGAAGTCAAAAGTGATTGCTCCAGGAATGTTTAAAATAAATGTGTCACAAAGTGTTTCACCAATTTCAGCGTATAAAACGTATTGTGCTTCAAATAATGTTGAAAATAAAACAAAAAGAAAAATTTGTAAGAGAACATCATCAACACAAAATGACAAATAAGTGAATAATGATGTATTATGTGCTAACAGAGATTTTTTTATCTTTCAGATTTAGACACTTTAAGTAGTGTCAGAAGACCTAAGCATATCGGTGTTATTTGGAAGAAGAAAGGGTCGTCTAATACTTCTAATGTTGATTTGTCTTCTGTTAGTCATTCAAAATTGAACAAAGATGTTAAGCGATATTCTCGCAAAGACTTGTTGTCATGTAATAATTCTCATCATGAAGACACTAGAAGTGCTTATGCTTGTAATGATGCTATGAATGTTTCTTGTAATTATAGATTGTATGCTTCTTGTGATGTGAATGATTTGTTTGTTTTTGATGATGTAAGTATTAGAAAATCTCAAGTTAGCAAGATGCCTTTTAGGAAAAAGCCCCGTGATTCTTTGAATGTGCATTCTAGGCATAATTCGAATAAATCTTTACCTAGAACTGTGTTTAGGTGGCTTCCTAAAATGCAACCGTTAGCTGAACCCGTAACTAAATGGATTCCCAAAGTCAAGCGTCAAATAGATAAAATTTCTAAGACACCTAAATCATTGGGGCCCATTTTCAAATGGGTACCCAAAGTTTGTTGAATGTCTTTGGTGTTTTATTTATTGCAGATTGTCCAGATTTGTCTTTGGACCATCGATTCGGGATGTTCAAAGCATATGACGGGTAATCGTGCTCTTTTGACAAACTTTGTGGAAAAGTTTCTTGGAACGGTTCGCTTTGGCAATAATGATTTTGCGGTGATTGCTGGCTATGGAGATGTTGTTATTGGATCAATGATAATCAAAAAAGTTTACTATGTTGAAGGTTTAGGACATAACTTATTTAGCGTTGGACAGTTTTGTCACAAGGGACTTGAAGTCGCCTTTTGAAAGTCTACATGTTTTGTTCAAAACGAAGATGGTGTAGATTTGCTTACCGGTGATCGTTCGTCGAATTTGTATACTATTGCTCTTAACGAAATCGCATCAAATTCTTCGGCTTGTCTTCTAGCAAAGGCTTCTTCTTCGCAATCTTGGTTGTGGCATCAACGTCTTTCTCATTTGAATTTCGCCACAATCAATAACCTTGTGAAAAACAATCTTGTTCGAGGTCTTCCTAAGATGAAATTCGAAAAAGATCATTTGTGTTCCGCTTGTGAACAAGGGAAGATTCATCGGAAACATCACAAGTCCAAAACGGCATTTGCTTCAAATAAGCCACTTTATCTTCTTCATATGGATTTGTGTGGTCCGATGCGCATCAAAAGTATTAACGGAAAGCGATATGTGTTATTTGTTGTCGATGATTATTTACAATACACATGGGTATTCTTTCTTCATTCAAAAGATAAGGCTTCTAAAGTCATCATTTTATTCATCAAGAAAACCAAATGAATCTTCAACTTCAAGTTCAGCGTGTTCGAACTGATAATGGTACTGAGTTTAACAACAAAACTCTTGCTAAGTTCTTTGATGAGGTCAGAATTTCTTAACAATTTTTTGCTGCAAGAACGCCACAGCAAAATGGTGTCGTGGAAAGGAGGAATCGAACCTTAGTCGAAGCTGCAAGAACTATGCTTACATTTGCAAACTTACCTTTGTTTCTTTGGGCTGAAGCCATCGTAACAGCTTGCTTTACACAAAATCGTTCAATTATTCACAAATGTTTTGATAAAACTCCTTGTGAGCTCATTAACAAGAGAAAACCAAACATCAAGTTCTTTCATGTGTTTGATTGCATATGTTATCTTCTCAATGATTATGATGATGTTGGAAAGCTTAAGGCAAAAGGGGATATTGGAGTATTTGTTGGATATTCAAAAGAATCTGCTGTATTCAGAGTTTACAAGAAACGTACTCGAAAGATACACGAGAGCATGAATGTGAATTTTGATGAGATTTCATAAATGGCTTCTAAACAGTTCAGTTTAGAACCCGGTTTATCTAATTTAAACGAAATGGGAAAATCTTCAAATCCAATGATTTCACATGTTTCAGAAATTTTAAAGAAAGAATTGGAGGATTTATTTCATAATTTTTACGATGAGTATTTTTATTTTTCAAAGATAACGAAATCTCCGACAACAAATGTGGAAACTTCCAACAACGAAATTCCTTCGCATGAAGGAGAAGTTTTTCATAAGGTTTCTGAATCATTTCAAGAGGAATCTTCTTCATCTTCATTGAATGATGACATTCAACAAAGTTCAGAAGACGTAATGGTTCCTTCAACAAATACTCAATCGATTTCAAATAACATGGTTCCTAATGTGAATGAAGCAAGTTCGTCACACAATGTGTTTAATGAACGATTAGAAGATGCTTATTTTGATGCAAGTACGACGTTCCACGATCCTTCCAATATTCATACATTCTATCAACCTTACCCACATGAGAAAAAGTGGACTAAGGATCATCTGCTTCATAAAATAATTGGTGATCCAAAGTCGAGTGTTCGTACAAGAGGACAGCTAGCAAATTCATGTTTGTTTGCATGTTTGCTAAGTAATATTGAGCCTGATAACGTGGCTGAAGCTTTAAAAAATGCTGATTGGGTCAGTGCAATGCAAGATGAGCTTGATTAATTTGCAAGATTGAAAGTTTGGAGATTAGTTCCTCGATGCAAAGGCAAGACTATCATCAAAACCAAATGGATCTTCAATAATAAGAAAGATGAAAGCAGTTTGGTTATTCGATCAAAGAAAGGCTTGTAGCTGTAGGATATTGTCAACAAGAAGGCATTGATTATGATGAGACGTTTGCTCCAGTTGCTCGAATTGAGGCTATACGCTTATTTCTTGCATATGTTGCTCATACGGATTTCACGGTCTTTCAAATGGATGTAAAGATGGTGTTTCTCAATGAAATTCTTAAAGAGGAAGTATATGTTGGTCAACCTCTAGGTTTTGTCAACAAAAATATCCATATCATGTGTATGCTCTCGACAAAGCTCTGTATGGTTTGAAACAAGCACCTCGAGCATGGTATGACGTTCTTTCAAAATTCTAGATTGATAGCGATTTCCAAAAAAGGTTCAGTCGCTACTACTCTTTTCATTAAAAAGAAGGGTAAACATATAATGCTAATTCAAATATACGTTGATGACATTATATTTGGCTCAAGGAATCCAAATTATTGCACGAAATTTTCAAAATTAATGGTAAAATGTTTTGAAATGAGTATGATGGGAGAAATGAAATTCTTTCTCGGGCTTCAAGTAAATCAATTTTCAAACGGGATTTTCATAAATCAATCCAAGTACATTCTTGATATTTTGAAACGATTTGGAATGGAAAATTGTGATAAAGTTCCCACTCCCATGGTTGAACAAGCTAAACTCAAACTTTATTTAGTTGGAAAACCAGTTGATCATATTGATTATGATAGTATGATTGGATCGTTAATGTACCTTACTTCGAGTAGTCCAGATATAATGTTTGCAACATGTATGTGCGCTAGATATCCGGCAAACCCAAATGAACATCATGTATCAGCCGTCAAAAGGATCTTTCGATATCTCAAAGGGACTATTAATTTAGGCCTTTGGTATTCGAAATATTATGGCTTTGATTAACTGCATATTCAGACGCAGACCATGCAGGATGTCACTTAGATCGAAAAAGTACATCTGGCAGTGTTCAATTCTTAGGTGATAAGTTAGTGTGTTGGTCGTCCAAGAAGCATAATTGCGTGCCTATTTCTACAGCAGAATCTGAATATGTTGCTGTTTCTGGCTGTCGTGCTCAAGTTTTGTGAATGCGTACTCAATTGACTGACTATGGCTTCTTCTACGGCAAAGTACCAATTTACTGTGATTCAAAAAGTGCTATTGCAATCTCGTGCAATCCGGTACAACACACTCGAACAAAACACATTGATGTGAGGTATCATTTTATAAAGGATCATGTTGAAAAAGGAACAATAAAGTTATATTTCGTTGGTACTGAATTTCAACTTGCGGATTTATTCACGAAATCTCTGCCTGAAGCTCGATTTAAGTTTTGGTCGAGAAGTTGGGTATGATGAGTCGTGAAACATAAATTCTTTACCACGAAATGTTTTTTGTTAATAAATTTTAGAAAAATACAAAAAAAATTTCTTTTATATAAAATTTCAGAAAAGACAAAAAGATTTTCTTTTATACCAAATTTTATAGAAAACACAAAAAGATTTTTGGTTTTTATAATGGCTTGTGTACATTTCAGTACATAACCCGTGCTTTAAAGAAAAGAAGGTGTACGCTTCAGTGCATCTATCTTTGAAAAAGAAGAGAAGTCTTCTTTGACCTAAGTCATTGACAAATATTTTTCAAAATCTTTATGTGGTACTTAAAAGATAAAATCAAGTTGTCAAAAAAAGTCAATGATCTCAAGTTGATGAGTTACAATCGATTCGAATTTTAAATGTGGTACTTTCAAGATAAAATCAATTTTAAAAAAGGTCTTCAAATCGATGTATTTCTTTGTGAAAAGTGTCTAAAGAAATAAAGGACTCAGAAGTGCAAAGAGGATCTCCCTCATAAAGTGTTTTAACGAAGATACGGTATTTTTCGAGGGGAAGTGTCCATATATGTTGTTGAAAAGTTTTCAGAAAGAAACAGAAATGGAAAATTGTTTTTACATTTCACCTTCACATATCCGTATTTTTATGTTCTTAACTTCATGTTAAAAATGTTTCTCGGCATATGTTAAGGGGGGATGTCTTTAAAATAATTAAAAATTTTTAAAGATCAAAATTTTCTTCTTCATATGATATTTGTGCGAATGATGAAAAACAAAAAGAGAGATTTGTGAGAGAAAAATAGAAAGAGAGGAATAAGAAATCGTATACTTGAAAAAATGAAAGTATATGTCATGTGCTTCAAAAGCAAGAACAACACATGAAAAGAAAAAGAGAAAAGTATGCAAGAAAAGAAATGCCACCACATACAAAAACAGAGAGAGTGATTGTTCTACATTTTCTTGATATTATCAAAATCTCATGATACAATTTCAGATTTTTCATCATGGTTTTCATGGACATTCTTTCTAAAGGAATTATATTGGCGTATGTTGATTGAGTTGCACGGTGTGATTTAGTTACTCTCAAAATACTCCTATGATCTTCCAGAACCGGAATTGATCTACCCCGGAGTCTTCCTTCCAATTTAGGAAAGTTAGGTCTAGGTGATGGAGTTTGTGGTGCAAATCAACATATTTTGAATGCCAAAAGGACTTAAGAGATAAACCTTTGAATGAAAAAGAATGAACAAAATATGATAAAGATGTCAAAAGTGACAAGAATTTGATGAAGAAGAATAAAATGATATACAAAGACAAAGGTTGGAGTTGAAAAGTGAGACGCTTATAAGAAAATGATGAAGGGTGTTTTTCCTACACTAGGATAGAAACTGGGTCAACTCATATGCTATCGGATTTCATTCGTTGATTTCTGATATTGAAGTCGACATCATGGACCCAGTGATGCAAATGCACAACCCTTCCTAGCCACTCAAGTACTTCTCAAAAAGTATTTGTTTCATTCTCACAGAGATTAAACGCATAATCTATCAACTTCTCATTCCGAGAATGTTGTTATTGAATAAAGGAAAATCTGCTCCAGTCCTTGCTTACTAAAAGTGCACAAGATTCTAGAGCCAATTTGATATTCAATGAAAATATCTTTAGGACACAAAAGTACGTTTGTATTAAACATCAATGATACAACAGGTACAATGATATATGTCTTTGTGACATTGCATGTCTGTGTGACATTGCATGTCGGAACATTCTGGAGTGATACTATAAAATAGTATTCACAGTGATCGAATGGAAATCCTACCAGTGTTAACATCATGCCAACGCTAAACGTAGGTCACTATTTTGAAATGATTGCGTTATGATGCCAATTTGTGTTTAAACTAGTTAATACTATGTGATTCTAGTGGTTTTGATTTTCCAGGGTAACACAACACTAAGTTCACGAGATCAATGCTTATTTAGATTTTATGATCATATTTCCGCGTCCTTATCATTGAGATATTGATTTAATCATAGTTTTTCCAGAATATTTCACAGGAATTTTTAAAAGCAGATCTTGTGATGTATGAAAGGAGGATCCGAGGGCATAATGTTTAGGTTGTACATCTTTTGATATTCGTAGCTTCAAGGTTATTTTGTAACCCTATCACTATTCAAGTGATCGTTTCATATTGAGGCTAAAGTTTAGTGAAGTTTGTTTAACTGATTATTGTTTTTCTTAGTATTGCAAACTAGTTTACCGCATAGTTTGTGAATTCTCATCTTAGTTTTCACTATATTTTGTTTGGATCCTATCTAACACAACTAAGCTTTACCACTTAGTAAGACTGTTCAGAAGGGGATCAACAAATACGGATGTTTCAAAGCATATGACGGTAATCGTGCTCTATTGACAAACTTTGTGGAAACGTTTCTTGGAACGGTTCGCTTTGGCAATAATGATTTTGCGGTGATTGCTGGCTATGGAGATGTTGTTATTGGATCAATGAAAATCAAGAAAGTTTACTATGTCAAAGGTTTACGACATAATTATTTAGCGTTGGACAGTTTTGTAACAAGGGCCTTGAAGTCGCCTTTCGAAAGTCTACATGTTTTTTTTTAAACGAAGATGGTGTAGATTTGCTTACCGGTGTTCGTTCGTCAAATTTGTATACTATTACTCTTAACGAAATCGCATCAAATTCTTGGCTGTCATCTACAAAGGCTTCTTCATCGCAATCTTGGTTGTGCTTCAACGTAATTAAATTTCGTCTCCAATCAATAAACCTTGTGAAAAAATCTTGTCGAGGTCCTTCCTAAGATGAAATTCGAAAAAGATCATTTATGTTCCGCTTGTGAACAAGGGAAGATTCATCGGAAACATCACAAGTCCAAAACGGCTTTTGCTTCGAATAAGCCACTTTATCTCTTCTATGATTGTGTGGTCGATGCGCGTCAAAAGTATTTAACCAAAGCGTTATGTGTATAGCTGTTGTCGATGATTATTCACGGTACACATGGGAAAAAAATTCTTTCTTCATTCAAAAGATAAAGCTTACCTGAAGTGATCATTTCATTCATCAAGAAAACCCAAGTGAATCTTCAACTTCAGTTCATTGTTTCGAACTTATAATGTACTAGGATTAAGAACAAAAACTCTTGCTAAGTCTTTGTATGAGAGGACGAATTTCTCAACAATTTTCTACTGCAAGAATGCCACAGCAAAATGGTGTCGTGGAAAGGAGGAATCGAACCTTATTCGAAGCTGCAAGAACTATGCTTACATTTGCAAACTTACCATTATTTCTTTGGGCTGCAGCCATCGCAACAGCTTGCTTTACACTAAATCGTTTGATTATTCACAAACATTTCGATAAAACTCCTTATGAGCTCATTAACAAGAGAAAACCAAACATCAAGTTCTTTCATGTGTTTGGTTGCAGATGTTATCTTCTCAATGATTATGATGATGTTGGAAAGCTCAAGGCAAAAGGGGATATTGGAGTGTTTGTTGGATATTCAAAAGAATCTGCTGCATTCAGAGTTTACAATAAACGTACTCGAAAGATACACGAGAGCGTGAATGTGAATTTTGATGAGATTTCAGAAATGGCTTCTAAACAGTTCTGTTTAGAACCCGGTTTATCTAGATTAAACAAAATGGGAAAATCTTCAAATCCAACGGTTTCACAAGTTTTAGAAATTTCAAAGAAAGATTTGGATGATTTATTTAACAATTTTTACGATGAGTATTTTGATTCTTCAAAGATAACGAAATCTCCAACAACGAATGTTGAAACTTCCAACAACGAAATTCCTTCGCACGAAGGAGAAGTTTTTCATGAGGTTTCTGAATCATTTCAAGAGGAATCTTCTTCATCTTCATTGAATGATGACGTTCAACAAAGTTCAGAAGAAGTAATGGTTCCTCCAACAAATACTCAATCGATTTCAAATAACATGGTTCCTAATGTGAATGAAGCAAGTTCGTCACACAATGTGTTTAATGAACGATTAGAAGATGCTAATTTTGATGCAAGTACGATGTTCCAAAATTCCTCAAACTAAGTGATTGTCGTGTCCTCACGCAATATTATATGCTCTAAAACCAAATACCTCAAAACCTCCCCAAACTAATCCTTTAAAAAGTAGCAAAGTCTTTTGTGGGGAGAGTTAAGAAATCACAAGTTATAAAACACCCCGTTTCCCCATTTTCCAAAGATTTTTCCATTTTTTATGATTTTCATAATTTACAACTTACAACTTAATCATGTGTAACATAATGTATTGCTTTCATTATTCATTGATAACTTTTAAGATCACGGAACAAAAAGCACAAAAAGTGTCCAAATGGGTAAATTCATCGTCCCCGACTTTCACCTCTCCAAGCCAAGCTTAAAAACAAGATCATTGTAAAATACAAGTTATAATGCTAATACTACTCATAAAAGCTAATTGTGTATTTACTTTTCCTCTCTTATTCCTAATTTCCTCTAAGGATTTTATTATTATTATTGGTGACAAATAAATTATGTCCTTATTAATAAAGTAAACCCGGTTTAGACTATTAATAGTTTGAAATCCTTTCCTAAAGAGACGATATGGTAAGAATAAGGTCCACATTAAGGTTCTAATTTCGCATGATTTAGGGGTTATCCTTTTTATTTCATCCGCAACAACTCAACTATGAGTCTAGAGACGGAGGCTTTATTTAGATAACCCCGGAGTCAAAATTTGGCTTTATTATTATTATTATTGCAACATTATTAAACATTGTTCCTTTAGAAGGTTGCAACATTGGTTGTGAGCCGGTAAGATGCAGCAAACATATTTCGACCTCGGTAATTTCCTTGACCTTTTAGAAGGCTACAACATCGGTTGTGAGCCGGCAAGATGCAGCAAACTTTTATCAGTCTCGGATTATTATTACTATGTGCCTTATTTAGAAGACTACCCATCGTTGTGAGGCCGGCAAAAAGGTAGTAAACTTTTATCAGCCCACAGTTTTTATTATTATTATTATTACCTCCACCCTTTAAACGACTGTCACATCGGTATGCGAGCCGACCATGATCCAGAAGTCTTATTTTGGTTTCGGTTTATTTCATAATTATTATTACAGCCAAATTTCAAGTCCTGTGGTCTTTTAACAACTGCCACATCGGTATGCGAGCCGACCATGGTCCATGAGTCTATTTCCCCACAACACTGACAAAACCTCAATGTGTACCTTACTTTGACCAGAGGGAATCTCTGCAAAGTGATCTAAACTAAGAATCGCAAAAACCAAAGAAACTTTATTTATTCAATAATGATATAATGTTTATTAAGCTAATGGGAGCAAAAAACCACAATTAACCTTTATGAGCCTTAAAGAAATCCAACTATTCTATGTTTAGCATCAAAACTTATAATCTACTCATTAATCTCTTGTTCTTCATAATTTAAAATTTCTAATAAAGAAACTCGTGAATACTTAGCCTAATAAATCGATCTTTGCATATTTAAAATCAATTATGGGAACTTGCAAAGTCTTGACTTTTTTAAGCTAGACTTGCGTTTTATAGCTCCTTGTATAAAAGATTAGCAAAAATCAATCTATTTAAAGTTAAGGAGAAAGCTAAGATATAAAACCGGTCGGGTCAAAATTTACTTTTCATTCTCACCAACGGAAAACCTACATTCGTGTCAACTTTTTTCCTATTTTTCAACAATCTTTTTTTTAACAATAAACTAGATATTAAGACTTAAAAATTTAAAATTTTTGTGGGAAAACGGGGTACGTGAGAACAACGGGCAAAGGTAGGTAAGATCATATCGAAGATATACTACCCCATACTAAAATTAAACATTGTCCTCAATGTTTCCTAGCCTAAGACTTAAAAACCCCATACTAGAACTCAAAAAGTCGAATGCATAATCCAAGCATGGAGAAAGTATCACAAAAATCTCAAGCCGTTTATCAAGTATGCTAAAAGATAAATGTTAGTCGATAATAATCTTAGGATATCGGATTTCCCCAAACTAATGGCAAGCAAAGGCTAGGAAGCTCGAGTGGACCGGGACAAAACACCGAACACGAGAGTCTTCAAAAATTTTGGGTCAATCCTACAAACAATCACAAGCATAAACAACAAGAATCGGAAGAGTACAAGCCTCCTCACATCACATTAGAAATAAGAAAGAAGAAAGATGGATAAGCATGGGGTGCCTCCCACGAAGCGCTTTGTTTTTGGTAACCGAGTCACATAGCTTGACTCGATCCCCGCATTAAGTTGTCCATGGGGAAAGCAAATGGAAGAGAAAATCTCAATCGGGCTTTCATTAATGTTTGGATAAACATTAAAGCACATGAAAGTTCCATCCCGATGAGATGCCACCGGCTCTAAGTGGAGATGCCGGGGTCAAAAATGGTGTCTTCACTCCCGGTGGAGAGAAGTAAAGGAGAAACCTCAGGGTAGGTGAGATACGATAGAAAATTTTGAATGATAAATATGAAGGGAAAGTAATCGTCATCTTCAACATTTGAAAAAACATCAATCTCACCCCCCCTGGGTTAAAACATTCATCTTTCTTTAGCTCATCAAAATCGTTCTTCACGGTCGTATCTAGCTCAACATCAAAGCAAATCTCAACATCCAGTGGTTCCGGAGGAGGACGAGGAGATGACGGGTCATTAAAATGATCAAGGTTAGATGACTCAATTTCGGGAAGAGGAAGGGGATCATTGCTAAGCAATTTTTCAAGAAAACAGATATCCCCTTCCGAGTCATAGTCGTCATTCTCAATGCCCGGAGGCATCGAGTCATCGAAAGCAAGAAATAAATCGATCTCCTCCATATGAGAGTCACTATCCTCAACGGGGATAGGAGATGGAGAGGGAGACTCGATAATCGTATCAACATTTTCAGAATTACGTTCTTCCGGCGGTCGTGGAGATGAATTATCATACGACAAATTCTCAACAAGACGGATTTCTTCCTCTAGATCAAAGTCGGCTTCCTCAATTCCCGGTGGAATTGGATTGATATGAGCGAGTTCGAGAAGATAATCAAACTTAGGAGAAGAATCAATCAAAGTATCTCGATTAAGCAAAGATTTGATAAGATTAGACTCGGCATTAAAGGAATGCGGATCTATCTTGGTAGAAATGATTTCTTCGTCATCAAAAAGAGGGTTCGAATACATTTTGAAATTTTCTTTCGGAACATCCTCATTAGAAAGTGACTTGTCATCACTAGAGGTGAAATCGTCATTAGAATCAAAGAGAGGATTAGAGAAAGTCATAAAATCATCACAAACTGGCATATCACACTCACTTTCATTATCGGAAAAATCCTCGGACTCACTTGGGATTGGGACAAGGTTCTCAACACTAGACTTTATTACTTTGTCCGATTCCGTTTCCGAAATAGTGTCAAGATGCTTATCCCCCATACTTAGAGAGTACTCAGGTTCTTCAGTTGGTAAGTCGTGTGTGATTGAATCACACAGAGGAAGTCCGGACATAATGATATCTTTCAAGGGGATTAAACTTTCCTCGTCGTCGTCATCATCGTAAGATGAGTTAGGCAAATACCAACTTGGAGTATTGTGTCACACCTCACCAAGGCGGAAACGCGAGGTGTAACATATTAATAAATATCACACAAGATGATAGATATAACACCATACATGATTTAGATAAAAGAAAATTATCCGAATTACAACGATACCAAATACAAGTTTAAAGAGTACAAAAGTTAACAAAAGTTATTTTTCTTCCAAACATGGATCACCCAAAAGACAATAACTTGGAAGAAAGTAGACATCTTGAACAAGTCCAAGAGCAAATACACTAAATTTCCACCTTAGGAATGTCACCTAAAAAACATAATAAAAATGGTCAACTATCAAAATAGTTGGTGAATTGTCAAGATTGTATACACCAAATATAGTTTTATATAAGAGTAGATGTCCGATAAAAGTTTGCCAACTCAATGGCAAGTTATCAAAAATAGTTGTCCACATCGAAATCAATTGCCAAACAAGTTGAGAGTCCAAAACAAATCAAGTTATCAAAATAGTCCCCGTTACATTAAGTAACATAGTACAAAATCAATTCAACATGTATGTATGCTATAGTGTTCATGCGAGGCACTACTTAAATGTATTCAGCCTAACCGTTCTAAACATCCAATCAAGTTCCAGTTGTATAGTGTGGCACAAACACTTAGTACTATGCACCCTTGTGCGGGGAGTGGGGAGGGGCTAATCTCCTAATAGCGCTATCCATAAGTACTAACGTCTCAATCCCGTTGAGGGGGAAAGTGAGTTAAAAGTAGTGGCGGATTCCAAGCATACAACAACATACATATTAAGTTCAAGTTCAAGTTCAAGTTCAACACGATTCCAAAACAAGTTCAACATGTTCCATAAGTTTGCAGAGTTCAAAACCAAGTTCAATAAGTTCAAGTATGCTCGAATGTTTATAAAACATAAAAGTACGAGCATAGAAATTTAATAAAAACACATCATGCTTTCCACCCCAAAACAGTTAAAATATGCAAAAAGAGGGGGATGTGAGAAACTCACCAAAATGGAGATACCATGATGAAAGTAACGAAGAAAAGCGGCGATGACAAATCTCAATTGCGACCTATTAATAATAATAATATATCATTAATATTCACTTATATAAAATATGCAACCCATTGTAATTACGTTATATGCATATCAATTCGTACATTAGGAATCCATAAGACTACACTTCGCTTTTTATTTCCATTGGTTATCCATTTTTAGAAAATTGCGTTGTTTTACTAGCAACTAGTTATCGCTTAACGACTTGCCAAACGACCTCAACACTTGTTTATACTCCATCTCCAGGTTCCTATGTATATTGACTTACTACTATGTTTGCCCCAAAGATTCTAAGCAAGTTTTACCTTTCGTAAATACTAGCACACTATAACTAGTTTAAAACAGGCCTGCAGAAAGTTATCAAAAGTTTGGCAACAACAGGCACCCTTAAACATTTTATAAAAATCTAAAAAAAATGCAGGAGGTCACACACATCATGTACAATCTCCAGTTTAAATTTCGTCCAAAAATATTAAGTTTTGATCCGCCTGCACACAACATCTTTACAAACGAAATTCTGGACAGCCAACACAGTTTTAGCACTTAATCTTGTACAAAGGTTTTGACTAACTTTTACACCTTGAAAATCGACGAGGGCTAGTTCGTTGGAAAGTAGACTCGAAGTAGATAACTTTAGGGTCCTGAAAACCTAGAAAAGCTTTTGAAACGACCACGTTATGACATCCGAAAGTTGACCCAAATTCGGATATGAAAACTGTCATTTTCATGAAAATTGCCGAAACCATTTCCTAACTAAATTCGGCCATAACTTTTTCGTTTTTAAGAGTTAGAAGCTCTAATTTATACCGAAACGATCGTTAGAACGACCTCTACAATTCTAATCACTAAAATCTCAGTTTACCACACATTAAATCAGCCGATTTTAAGCCTAAACTTTCTGCCCTAATCTATGGATATCTTTCAATCCCTTCAACATCAATTCAAGTTTCACAAATCCTAAAACTAGCCTATTCCCCATACTAGATCACCTCAAACATCATCCAAGCTCAAAATCAACACATGCATTATAATCATGGATTCCCAATTTCATAAAATAGACATGCATATACACAACTTTATATAACTATGAGAATTAAAAAAAAAAGAGTAACAAGAGACTTACAAACAAAATAAAATAGCTAGGAAATCAAAACCATCAAACCCCTTGTGGGTTTGTTTCTTTCCGAACACCAACAAGGACAAAAAAGGGGCCCGAGATTCTTGATTTGTTTCACCCAAATTTGTTAAAAACACTTGTAATCAAACTCTTGATGATTTAATTACACCCAATTATAACAAAACTCTAAAAATCAAAAGTTTAATAAAAATCAAGAACTTCTTAAATCTTGATGCATGGTGGTTTTTGTGTTAGGGATTAAAGGGGGCTTAGTTTAGGATTGATTTAAGGTGGAATGGGAGATGATTTGGTGGAGATTTGATGGTGGTGAGTGCTTGTGTTGCCTGTGTCGAACAAAAGAGAGGAGGAGACAGAGGGATTTTTTTTTTTTTTTTTGTCGTACTTTTTTTTTCTTCAACTGTGATTAAATGTTGTGAATGTGTTTGGATCGGCTTATATAAAAGAAAAAAAAAGTTGGGTTGAGTTATGGGTTTATGGATCATGGGTTACAGGCTTATAAAAGAAAAAGATGGGTTGTTTGGCTTGTGGGCTGCCGAATATAAGAGGGAAGGGAGAGGGCTTCGGCCCACTTTTGTTAAGTATTTTTTACATTTTTTTAGAACTCGAGCCCGATTATTTGATTAACGCATTATAAATTATAAAAACACGGTTTTGACGCGGTTCGGCCAAACACGAATAAAAATCGAAGAAAAGTACTAAAATAAAATAGTTAAGTTCTCAAGGCTAAAATATAGAGTTGTTGATTTCCCGATCGCTAGAACGGATAAATATCCAAAGCTCGACTCGCGAATATTTAAAACAACGATTTTTAATAAAACCGACTAAGGATAATAAAATAAATTCTATAAAATTAGAAAATAAATTCTAAAGCTCGGGATGAACAGCGACGTGAAACACGGGTTGCACATAGACAAGCGTTAAATGCTAAAAGTAATGCGACCACATAAAAGTGACTCCAATAATAATCAAAAGAGTCAATTATCATACGTTTGCTTTCGGTTACTGTTTCTCAAAATTGACGGATGTCACAGTTTTCCCCTGTTAAAGGGAATTTCGTCTCGAAATTTCAGTTGCTCGTCCTAAGCCATAGCGCTCGCGAACAGTTGCGGATACTTGCGCTTCATCTCGTCTTCTCGTTCCCAAGTAAGTTCTGGTCCTCGTCGGGGATTCCAACGAACTTTTACAATAGGAATCCGACTCTTTTTCAGCTTCTTGACCTCACGGTCTATGATTTCCATAGGTTTTTCAACAAAATGTAGTTTGTCGTCGATCTTGACTTCTTCTAGCGGTACGTGCAAATTTACGTCGGCCAGGCATTTCTTCAAGTTTGACACGTGGAATATGTCATGAATGTCTACAAGTTGTTGTGGTAGACGCAAACGATAAGCACCAGGACCCACTCGTTCGACAACCTTAAACAGTCCTACATATCTCGGTGAGAGCTTGCTTCTCTTACCAAAATGTACCACGCCTTTCCTAGGCGATACATCCTTCCATATAATGCTTTGAAAGGAGCACAATTGACGCTCTGATGGTAGCCGTTGTTGTATGAAAATTCTACTAAAGGTAGATGAGTATCCCAGTTTCCTTCAAAGTCAATTGTACATGTCGAATGCATATCTTCCAATGTTTTCATGGTACGCTCACTCTGACCATCGGTCTGTGGATGGTAAGTGATACTCATATCCAGTGGCGGCCCTAATGGTTTATGTAGCGATTGCCAAAATCATGATGTGAAACTTACTGTCATGATCAGATATGATTGACACAGGCACATCGTGCCCTGCCACGATCTCGTTGATGTACAACCTTGAAAATATTTCCATCTTGTAGTCTTCACGGTTAGCTAAGGAATGCGCAAGTTTGGTCAGTCGATCGACAATGACCTAATTTGAGTCGTGTCCGCTATTAGTTCTCGATAATTAGGTTACGAAGTCCATAGTGATCTTCTCCCATTTCCTCTCGGATATCTCTAGCCATTAAGGCAATCCCGAGGGTTTCTGATGTTTTGCTTTGACTTTAGAGCAAGTCAAACATTTACTAACATACATAGAATTATCCTTCTTCATTCTGGGCCACCAATATAAGTCTCGTAGATCATAATACATCTTGTCTGCTCCAGGATGTACAGAATACTTTGCAGTGTGGGCTTCATTCATGATCAAAGTTCTCAAATTGCCATAAGCCGGCACCCGAACTCGTTAAACAAAATACAATTCGTTGTCTTATTTCCTTTCAAGCTGCTTCTCAAATCCTCACAACCTTTCTGCCGAAGTATTGATGACCTTGGAAGCTTCGCTCTGAGCTTCCAGTATCCTAGGCCTAATACTGGAGTGAATCGTCGTGCTAATAGCTCGAGCTCGTCTCGGTTTCATCTATTCCTTCCTACTCAATGCATCAGCTACTACGTTTGCTTTACCTGGATGGTAGCAAATCTCTTAGTCATAATCTCTGAAAAGTTCTATCCATCGTCTCAGAAGCATATTTAATTCTTTTTGATCGAAAATATGCTGAAGGCTTTTATGATTAGTGTAGATAACACTCTTTGTTCCGTACAAGTAGTGTCTTTACATTTTGAGTGCAAATACCACTGCGCCTAACTCCAAATCATGAGTGGTGTAGTTCTTCTCATGGATTTTGCGTTGTCTAGATGCGTATGCAATTACCTTGTTCCTCTACATTAGAACACAACCGAAACCTTGATTCGAGGCGTCACAGTAAACTACAAAATCATCTGTGCCCTCAGGAAGTGCCAGAATAGGAACATCACACAACATGTACTTCAATGTCTGAAAGGCGTTCTCTTGCTCATCAACCCACTCGAACTTTTGATTTTTCTAAGTTAACAGAGTGAGAGGCTTTGCAATCTTAGAGAAATTTGCAATAAATTGCATATAGTATCCTGTCAATCCTAAGAATGAACGGATCTTGGTTGGGGTCTTTAGGGGCTTCCAATTCTTTACTGCTTCAATTTTGCTGGGATCCACATGTATACCTTCACTATTCACTACATGACCAAGAAAATGAACCTCTTGTAGCCAGAATTCGCACTTCGAAAATTTCTCGAACAATTTCCCCTTTTCAAGCAATTCTAACATCAGTTTTAGGTGGACTTCATGCTCCTCCTTGGACTTTGAATAAATTAAGGTGTCATCAATGAAGACAATGACAAACTTGTCGAGATAGGCCAACAGACGCGGTTCATAAGGTCCATGAACACCGCAGGAGCATTAGTCAGACCGAAGGGCATGACCGTGAATTCAAAATGTCTGTACCTCGTCCTGAAAGCGGTTTTGGAGATGTCTTCTTCGTGTACTCTCAACTGATGGTAGCCAAATCGAAGATCTATTTTTGAAAAATACCATTTGAGAAAACGATGAACAATAACAACGAATTTTCCCGCCCAATTATTTACCCTTTCTTATTCGTTGACTTGTTTGACTGCGTAAAAACGTGTTTGACTTTGGGCTTGTATACTAAGAAAAGGGAATTGGGCTTAGGGATTTGGTGTTGGGCTCAGGTAATAGGTTAACAGGTTTTGGGTGTTTAATAAACACTTAACGACCGTTAGTCCTCAATTAATAAAGGACTAATGGTGTTATAGATTTAAGGACTTATGATGAAAATGATTAATATTTTTTATTAATTTAACATTAAGGCTCATTTGTATTAGAAGGTATTATCATCTTGTAGGTTTGACCAATGTTGACTTAAAACTTTGTATGACTATATATGTTGACTTTTGTGCTGAAAAAACTCCCGCTCTTGTTGTACTCAATACTTGCCGTTCTCGTGTCCGTTTTTGTCCGGTTTTGGCTGTTTTCTTATGATATTTGCAATATCCGTACCTACACATTCACAAAAGACAAAATACACATATACAAGCATAATTATGCACATTTTCATCTTTTTAGGGGTCATTTTTGGTATAAAACGAATATGTGATTTCTCACATATCATAGGTTGTCCTCATAGACAAACCTTCTATCGATATCGGCAAGGTCAAGGGTCTGAGTATGATTGGCATTCCTCAGTCCCTGAGAAAAGTTTAGCCACTTCTCAGGGAGACTGTTCACGAAACCAACACTGATTTCGTGTTTTGAGAGGTTAACACCATCATTTGCAAGCTCATTGAGCAGGGTCTTATAATGGGTGTAGGTTTGTGAGAGACTTTCAGTGGACTTTGCCCTGAAAGTTTGATACTCAAGTTTCATATCCATGATCCTATTTTCTTTGGTATCTAAGGGACCTTCAAAGCTGTGAACCAAGTCAGTCCATGTTTCTTTTGCTGAAACACAACTAATGACAGATTCCATTATGTCATCTGGTAGACATGACATAATGATGTTTTTCAGGCGTTGGTCTTGAACGACCACCCTCCTCTCATCAGGATTCCATTGGGACTCAGGCTTAGCATTACCTTCAGTTGTTTTTTGCTTGAATGGACCATCCTTAATACATTTAGGAGGTAATGGCTGCTCCTCAGCTGGGAACACATGCTCATCCTCCAATGGTATATACTCGGGGTATACAGGCTCTGGTACGTAATCAGGATCATGTGCCTGTACGAACATAGGCTCACGCTCATCCTCGTCCTGAGGAACTGGCGGTGTCTGTGGATCCTCTGGGCCTGGTATGTAATCCGGTGACGGTGGGGCTACTGGCTGTATAGGGAGTCCGTCGTATCCGTATACGATGACCCGTGGAATGCCTCCCTCAGATACCTCCTCATCATCGGCTCCCCAGAAGGCTCTGCCGGGCTCAGAGTCGGTGTAGACGGAAGTGTAGGTGACAGCGGATGATGCAGAAGACATGACTGCTGCCAAAGCAAAAATAACTTATATAAGTATTACTTATAAGAGAGATCTGTATGACATGACTATAAGTTTTAATTATAAGAGTGGTCTCTATGTTATATCTATAAGACTCTTATAGTACTATACGTAATATAATTTATATACGTATGCCAATCATGTAAGCATATATCCTAGATGCAAACAAGTAATGTATGTATATCCCGTGCAAATCCCATTTGTGAAAATAGCGTTTGAAAATGGTTATAGTCCAGACAAAAACTTTTGACCTGGTTCTCTATAACCTTGGCTCTGATACCAATCTGTAACACCCCCAAATCTGGGTTGCAGCGGAATGTTGAATATCCGAGGGCGTTACTTCATAGATCAATAGCACAAGATATGAGAACGACCACTAAACGTGTCGTTTAAAAAAAAGATACATTGGATTTAACAAATACTTGTTCATTACATAAGCCCATGGCTTCAAATTGTTCGACAACATAAGTAAAGATTTCGGTTTATAACAAATATCCCAAAATGTAATACGCCCCAAATCTTTAGTATTGACTCTCTCCAAAGAGTGACCCCCAATGTATCTTGGCACCTCGTGCCTTATTGACCTGAGAAAACATGCTTAAAATGTCAACATAAAGTTGGTGAATTCATAGGTTTATGTAAATCAATTGTAGGACCGCAAGATTTCCAAGTGTATGATTAAGCAACAGATGCAAACATCATAAAAAGTAATTACGTTTTCCTAAGCTCATGACACTGAAGCTCAACATGTATGAATGCAATAAATTGCCAATATTTGCCCGTGAATGATGTTCTAACCCGCAACATCCCAAATCCGACATGGTATACGTTTGTTGTCCGGCAATCTTGAACTTTTTGACTTCAGCTCGTAATCTTTGATTCTTCATTCTTTGATCTCTTTGTACATAATTTAGTGATCTTTGAGCTTAGTTCCTTTGACTTGTGTGATCTTTGAGCTTTGTTTGAGATCATCAGCCACAACAAATCTCTTAATTATCCTTGTAGTGAAGTATTGCCTCCATGTGATATTGTGACCTTCGGACAGGCATGCTCACACTTTTCTGGATCATAATAGTAAGCATCAGAGTTGCGGAAGCTATGTTATAGGTCATTCAGTAATCATGATGTCTTTAATTAAGGGTGGGAAGTGTGAGCATAGGGTTGTGAATTGATGTGTGACTTGCCAGCTGTTGCAACCATCGGGATTCCTGAAAGTATATGTTAGTGATAAACAAACAAAAGTGTCTTTATTAACTTTCATTGAATAAGGTTGCAAGAACCACGGTTCCCCGTTAATCAGTATAAATACTACATGCGATCAGGTAGAATTTTGAAGAATCTCCTTGACAGGGTTTCGCAGCTGCGCTAGCCGTTCTCAAACCGAAGCGTCTCAAAGTAGACAAAGCACAGAATGAGTGAACTAGTGAATTAAACCCACTGATTAATAAGAAATTGATTTGAAAATCAGTCGTGTGTCATTCAGGAAAGAGTTTTTGTGACACATCGAAGGTTTTATAATATAAAATCAATTTTCATCAGAAACACTTTTGTTTTAAAAGATACACACAGTTAATGTGCTCGAAAATCAATTGCTGAGCACATCGAAAGATTTTTCAAAAACTACTCTTCAATTCACTCCCTGGAACAAGTTTGATTCATAAAGAATCGCATTCATCGTTGCTTTCCAATTGTCACAAGTTTGATCCATAAGAGGATCTCACATGTCACCTACCAAGAGCTTGTCTGATGTTGGATCTAGAAGGATTTCCATCTTCATTGTGAGTACTTTCGTATCACTCGGATGTTCTGGCAATACAACGAGGATAATGCGTAGGACTCTTAACGCATTACTTGTTTTCACATTATGTGAAGAACAAATATATTCT
Source organism: Tanacetum coccineum (assembly GCA_026074375.1). Taxonomy (NCBI): domain Eukaryota; kingdom Viridiplantae; phylum Streptophyta; class Magnoliopsida; order Asterales; family Asteraceae; genus Tanacetum; species Tanacetum coccineum. The sequence goes on from BQNB010018540.1 coordinate 62,326, forward strand.
GAGTTAGTGTCCTAGCGAGATTTGTGGATGATTTCATGGCTCTAGACTTAATAGTGCGCTTTGATTTTAGTGGTCAGAGGCTGGAGCAGACTGCTACCTTTTTAATATCAACCAAATCGGAGTGATAAGGTCGATAGTAATGAGTGAAACTCCGTGAGAATGAAACAAGAGTCTTTTGAGAGACCTTGAGTGGCTAGGGAGGGTTGTGCAGCGTATCACTGGGTCCATGATACTTGTCTTCAATGTCACTAATCAACCATGTGATTCTGACAGGATATGAATTGACCCAATTTCTGCCTAATGTTTAAGGAGGTCTGCTTTCTTTTCACCCTTTATCTTAACATTTCTTTTTCATTCTTTAACCCCTTCAGTGCTTACCGAGATTTCATTACTAGTATCTTGTTGGGTTTATTCCAGTACTAGCTCCATCTCAGTTGGCACTATTCCCTTTTTCTCACTTACTCCTTTTTTGCATCATACATAAGGACTTCTACACTAACTAGTGGATTGTCCCTAGGTAGATCTCTTCGGCTCTGGCGGGATCATGGGAACATGTACCTAATCATACCATCCTTATACCTCCAATAAAGTAAGGGCAGGGTCGGTCTTTTGGTACTGTTCTCTTCGCCTTAAAATCAATTGAAAAATCAACCAAGGTACTTGTGATATAGATATCAAAGCCATTGTGCCTCGATTGTTTTAATTATTTAGAAACGCTCCCCTTCAACACGTGCGTCGATTTTTGAAATTGTTTGGCACATGGAGGGAGGAGTACCTGTTTGAGTCTTAATAGATCACATTTTTATCAGATTTAATATTTAAATCACATTTACTCTCTTGATCAAAAATTTCAAACCCTTTGAGATTTAGGATCTCGATTGATTTAAATATGTTAGAAAATTTAGGAGAAAATGTGGTCTGATTAATTACAAGCCGATGTTGGAACATCTAATTTCTCCCCCTCGATTTATGAGTGATTCTGTTAGTGTCAGGTATGATAAGTTTGTAAGATTTTGAATTTAATGAAAAATTCATACACTGACACATAACATACCATAGATACACAACTAAATAATGTACAAAGTGTATAATATATTACAGATGATATTGACCTTATGAATGGAATGAAGAGCTCATTCTGTTCTCTGAAGAAGTCTGTAGTCAATATCGCGAACACGTCCACCAACAAAGCATTCCAAGTTCTGGTAGATCCTTCTCATCTTTAGTCGCCTTTTAATAGCAGACATAAACTCTTTGCTCCTTGTCATGTCCCCTACTCTCATCTATTCAAAAATCGCTATTCCATACCCACACAATTGAGCCGCTGTAAATCTTAAATTCCCTTAACTCTGTAATCTAGTGCTTTCAGAAGCGTGTTAAACGTACCATAAACTGAAATTGAATATTTGTTGAATCTCAATGATCTTATCGTTCATTTGTTGTTTGACCAAAATGGACATAGATCACACGGAACACTACAACTCAAGGAGACTCAATGATGGTATAATCATGCTTGAACTCGTAGCCTTTAGCATCCCATCCTGGTTTAGTGAGGTTCAGCTGTGTCTGGTAGCTTTCAATGCCGAGTTAAAAGTCTTCAACCCGTTGTCGAATCAACAAGTTTCGGGTCCATAGTCTGACAGCTGTAGATAACATACGTTTGTCGGAACCAGAAAGATGATCAAGATGACCTTGTAGAAGGAGCAAATTTAGGTCTTCAAAGTCACTAGGATATAGGTTCTTAAAATCTTTTTCAGCGATCTTGTATTTTTGGAAATTAGCTCGTCGAAGAATAATCTCGCTCAAGTAGTCATACCCGTATCTTGAATAGGCTTTGATTCTGACGACACTAAGAATTCGCATGTGATTTTTATCTTCTCTTCGACGTGACGGAGAATCATGTCTCTCAATATAGAACTTCTGTCGATTGAACCACCAATGAGATATACCATAAGCGACACTTATGCCATAGGTGCATACCTCATCAATCCACATTTACTCTGGCACTAGTAGTTCAAGTCCAAAGTTAGGAAAACGAGTAGCCTTCATCTTGGAAATTGATAGTGCGGGCCTGCTTCCCTTGTTGCCATATCTCATATACTCTAAGTCCTTATTGAAAAAGAATTATGTTTGAATAGTGAGATAACCTGGAGGACCACCGAGAGGCAGTGATCGGCTGACATCGATTCTGACTTGATCACCTTTCGGATTCGCCCAGTTTATCTGATCTGTAAGCATCTTGTGACACTCTTCCATCTGGAACTACAGGTGAATGACATAAGGGTAGAAAGCTTTAACAACCTCATATGCCTGCCCTTCAAAATCTGCTTGTGTAAGCACAGTCTTGTTCACTTTACGGCAGTACCAATTCATGAAAGTCATCATGTCTCCAATCTTTGCAAGCAATGAGTTCTCAGCAGGAGGTTCATAAGTTGAAACCAACGCAGAAGCCCAATTGTTCTCTACATCTGATATATTAGAAGAAGGGATGGTCTAAGCAGGTTCAGGAGTTGTTGGTCTTTCTCCTTCTGGGAGTGGTTTCCACTAGTCTTTTCTCATGTCAGCATTTGGTAGGTGATCATTCCCAGTGTCTTCATCGTCCGACAATTGTACCTGTTCATCGGGAATAGAATCATCATTCATCAGAGAATCTGTAGGAGATGATTCTTGAGCAGCAAAAACACCACCTGACTCATATCTAATGTCAAATGTAGTCCAAGCCATGGAAGGTGGTGTAAAGGCCACTGTCTTAGATGAACTTGGAGCCCTATTGCCTTGTTGTTGAGCAGATCCAGATATACCAGTAGATGGAGGAGGATGAGGTGGGGGCAACTAAGAAGATCTTGATGCTCCTGAAGTACCTGGAGCACCTGACGTGCCTACTGGAGGTGGTGGTGGAGGTGGCTGTGTAGGTAGAGACCCAGAAGGAGTTCTTGGAGAGGCACGTTTCTTTCTTTTCTTCCTGTGAGCTTCCTCCAGATATGATAGAAGTTGATTTGAGTAATCACGCTCCAAAGACTTCTCCAGCGCCTCAAACAAATTCTTGTGATCTTCATGAGCCTGGTAGGAGTTATCTTCAAACATCCGTTGTTGGAGTACTTCATTCATATCAACGGCAGGCAGATCACTAAAGCCAGCTCGAAGTAGAGCTTGCATTGCCCAGTCTACTGCATCAATGACTATCTCATCAACTGCCTTGCTTACCTTCTAGAGAATATTGAGATTCTCTAAGTTGTATAGTTGGGTCCCATGTTTGTCTAACCTTTCCTCCAAGGCTAATTTGTTTTGTATCAAATATGCCATATGCTGTTCAAGCTCACCTATGCGTTGTAATAAGAATGGATCTGTGGTGCTTTGTTGTGGTTGAGGTTGTGGTGGTGGAAGAGATGTTGTTGTTGTGATTGTTGTGGTTGTTGTTGTTGATGTTGGTAGCGGTGCATGAACTGTTGTGGAGACTGGATGTGGAAATGTGAGATCAATAACCAAAGTGGTCATTGGTGGAACTGAAGAGGTGTCCTGATGAATAGGAACCGTGACCATTGACTGAACCTCTGATTCAGTATTGGTTTTCTCAGGTTCTTCTTCTTGTGGTTTCTCTACGAGGAACTGATTAGTGAGAAGATTTTATAGAGAAGATAGGGTGACAGTGGAGCTTGTAGGTTCCTCAAGAATCACTTTTGTTAGTGCAAATATTACGATATTTAATCTATATGATCTCTTTATGTTTTGGTGATGACAAACATGTAACTTGTAATACATAACGTAAAGTACGCAAGTTACTCGTAATCACAAATCATCAATGCATACATGCATCAACAACACTTGATGTCTCAAGTCTGCATCAACACCGACATTTGTTTGCACCCGACATAAATCACATAAGGTATGTACAAACAAATTAAACTTGTAGGATGATCAAAGAAAAATATTTTTTTCTTAACCATTACATTTCTACAAAAGTATTTTTCACAAAAATAAATAAACACAAAATACTTTTTAATAAAAGAAATGTTTTATTTAAATATAAAATTTAAAATATGGTTTTCCCCCAAAATGGAAGCTTCTATACCAAATACAACATTCCTCACAAAAAGACAAAAAATGGAGCGTAGTCAAGTGGCGGCCCCCTAATATATCTAGGGCCGTCGGGACCGCCGTTGCCAGACTGTCAGCTTTCAGCTCCTATAAATAGTGGGTCATCTCTAATTGATTTAACAACCCTTTTGCACGATTTTCTTTCAGTTTTTTCTCTCTCTAGATCTCACTAAATCTCTCTAAATATTTGATCATTCAACTTGGTTAATCTTGTTTAAATGTGATCAAATCTTCTATCCTTTCCTCCTTCCCTCAAAGGCAAGAGAAGAACTTCGATCATCTTCAAGATTCGAAGTTATGTAGTCTAGTTAGTCCATTTGTAACATTTGTTACATATAGATCGAGTTCATGTCTTCCAATCTTTAGTAGTGTGTAGATCCAAATGATGTATATATTTGGATGGGTTAATTATGGGTTGGTTAGTATTTTAAGCCTTAAAATACATTGGTGAAGTGGTAGATTGGTTCTAGCTAAGATTAGGACTTGACATCTAGCTTAGTGTCGGAAAATAATGTAAGCGACACGGTTTATGTGTTTAGGCCATAAAACACAAGGTTTGTTATGTTGGGCCATAAAACATAATGGGTTTGGTTGTACCCGAAGAAGAACTCGACATCTAGCTTAGTGTCGGAAAATAATGTAAGCAATTTTATAAGGTTTTCTCAGCCGAAAGGGAGCTTGTTGATTAGTGAAGTAACTCTCGAGTTGGATACTCGGGGAGTGGAGTAGGGCGAAGAGGAGCTTCGTAACCGAACCACTATAAATCACCGTGTCCGGTTTGCATTTTCTTTTACTTTTCTCTTTACTTATGTCTTTACATATATCGCTTTACTTTTACATTTGCATTGTGCTTATGATTGTGTGAATTATTATGTATGTTGTGTTAGTCATGGTTGTGTAGCTCTTTATAGTAAACATTGTGAGTGTGGATATATTGGTAAAGTATGTGATAGTTATTGTAAATCCATTATCGACATTTCTTATATTGTGTCAAACTTGATTGCTGATTTGATACAAATAATCTAGTCCGCAAAACCTCTTCTGGAGGCGGTCCCTTTAAATAAGGCGGCCTCCTTATGTATTAGACGGAAACTTATTCAACCTCCCCCCCTCTATGGTTTCCACAATTGGTATCAGAGTCACATCGCTTTAGTTTTCAAAACAAATGGTTTTTAAAATATAGTACGATCCATGTATCAATTTACCCATGAATGGGGAATAAATATGGAAAGTGTTTTGTTGTTTGATTCGTACTAGTTTTGTTATTAAATATACTTCGTATACTAGCTTGATGAGATTTTTTCTCAAAAGAACTTGGAAGTGTCAACTTATGGTTGTCTAATTCGTAAGAGTAGAAATGATGTCTAAAACACGAAATTTATGTGATGGAACAAGTTTTTAAAGTCTTATGTTCTACAGTTAAGTTACAAAATGCTTTTGAACAAAAAACGTGTTTTGGAGTCACTGGTGGCGGTCCCATAAATGTTCGGGCGGCCCCCAAATATATCTGGGGGCCGTCACCTTTATGTGGGCCGCCTGTCTGTTTTGTTAGTTTTTGGCAAACTTCGAAAAATCATATAAAATCAACCGTAAGTCCGTAAAAGTCGTGCCACCCGCCATTTTAAAGATAATTGAGTCTACTTTCTTTTAAAGGAACTTTCAAGATTTCATTCTTAAATTAAATAAGTCAGAAATTCAAAATACTACATAGTGGTCAAAATTTTATGG
>BQNB010018541.1:0-49302 GCA_026074375.1 Tanacetum coccineum
AAAAATGTTGTATGAATTATGAAACAATTTGGGACCTATGATGTAAACTTTTATTTCGAATGAAAGTATTTAAAAACGTCTATTTTCGAGTCGTTTTCTATGCTTGAGTTGTTGTATTAAGACGTAGCACCCCAAATGAACCTTTCGCTGATATTGATTAAAATGGGGGTGTTACAGATTGATATCAAGAGCTTAAGTTATAGAGAACAAAAGATTTTCAAAAAAAATTGATGAACAAAAGGATTTTTGAAATCTTTTAACTATAACTGTGGAAGCGAAATCTTCGAATTACCGATGGACAAGAATGAGAAGGATTTATTTATCGATATATATATGGAAAAGTATATATATGTTATAATATGATATTTTCATTTATTTGAGGATACCGAGTGTCCGAGAAAGAAATCGAAGAACTCTACTTCTGATGGGACCGAGGGACCTTCCAAGCCACGTGGACCACCTAGTGATGCTTAGTAGATTAGTTTATCATTAGTAGTATCTTTTGTAAATCACTAACTAAACTGCGATGTCAGTTAGTATAACTAGTCTTTCAGAGTTGTATAGCATTAGATGGTGACATGTAATGTATGACAATGCAACTTGTAACTTGTTTGTGATTAATGAAATGACTATCTTTTGGTTCTAATTCTATGTTGTGTTGTTGTTACCTTTCTTTTCTTGTTTCTTCTAAATTGTTCCTTTGCTTAATACAATCATCGAATGAATACTCATTATGATTTGATTTGTGTTGTAACAAGATCATGCCGCCAAAAGCAATGTCCAAGGCACGCATGCGCGAGGTTATTAGGGAACAAGTTGCCACATCTATGGCTGAATTTATGGCAAATATGAACCGCGGAGCTAGAGCCGGTGGTGCTAGAGCCGGTGGTGCTGGAGCCGGTGGTGCTGGAGCCGGTGGTGCTGGAGCTAGTGGTGCTGAAGCCGGTGGTGCTAGAGCCGGTGGTGCTAGAGCCGGTGGTGCCGGACCAGCAAGGCCCGAAATTACTAGGTGTACTTACGTAACATTCATGAAGTGTGACCCGCAACCTTTTAAAGGCACCGAAGGTGCCGTGGGATTATGTCAGTGGTTTGAGAAACTAGAATATGTGTTCCGAATCAGTGATTGCAAAGAAAAGGATAAGGTGAAATTTGCAACTGCTACTCTCCAAGGTCGTGCATTGACTTGGTGGAATGGAAGGATTGCTTCCATGGGTATTGATGCTGCTAAAGGTACTCCATAGACTGAGGTGAGAAAGTGGATGACCGAGGAATTTTGTCCTCGAAGTGTATTGCAAAGGCTGGAGCAAGAATTGTACAACTTGAAGTTAAAAGGGACTGATATTGATGGGTATACTAACCGATTCCATGAATTGGCCTTATTGTGTCCTAGAATGGTGGATCCTGAACAGGTGAAGGTGGAACAATATATTCGTGGATTGTCGAAGAATATACGTTGTGATGTGACATCATCGAGGCCTACTAGTATTGATGAAGCTGTCCGTATGGCTTATCAGCTCATGGGACAGATAATACAAGACAAGAATGATGAGATTTCTGAAGGTGAAAAAAGAAAAGGTGAAGGAGATCGTGGTGGTCGTGGTGACAACCGACGCAATTACAATCGTCGACAAAACCAAAGAAGGGGTAATGCTGGAGCTATGACCAATGCTGCACCAAATGACAACGAAGTTTGTCCACGGTGCAAGAATAAGAAGCATGTTGGGGATTGTTGGAAATGTGGTAAGTGTGGTAAGTTGGGGCATAAGACTGTTGCTTGTTGGAGCCTCGACAGGAAGGATGTGACTTGTTTTAATTGCAATGAAAAGGGTCACCGAAAGAGAGATTGCCCTAAGCTGAAAAAGAATAGACAAGGTGGAAATAACCGTGGAGCTGTTTACAAGTTGGGAGCTGTGGATGCTTAGCAAGATCCGAAAGTCGTTACTGGTACATTCTTACTCAATAATCGATATGCTACTGCTTTATTTGATTCGGGTGCCGATAAAAGTTTTGTGTCTACAAATTTTAGTACCCTTATTTATGTTGAACCGGTTGAGTTAGATACTAGCTATGAAGTCAAATTGGCCGATGGAAAAGTAGTAAGTACCAATAATGTATTAATAGGATGTACACTTAACCTTTTAAACCGTTCTTTTCTAATCGATTTAATGGTAATAGAACTAGGAAGTTTTGATATCATTATTGGGATGGATTGGTTATCACAATATGATGCTGCTATTTTGTGTGGATCGAAAAAGGTTAGGATTCCCCTGGAAGGTAAGACGTTGGTTATCGAAGGCGATAGAAATAATTCCCGATTGAAGATCGTTTCTTGCATTAAGGCTCAAAAGTATATCGAGAAGGGTTGTGAGCTATTCTTAGCTCAAGTAACTGAACAAGAATCAAAGGAGAAGCGATTAGAAGATTTTCCTGTTGTCCGAGATTTTCCTAAGGTATTTCCTGATGAATTACCTGGACTTCCGCCACCCAGGCAAGTTGAATTCCGTATTGATCTTATTCCCGGTGCTGCACCTGTGGCGCGTGCGCCATATCGTTTAGCACCATCTGAAATAAAGGAGTTGTCCAAGCAACTGCAAGAGTTGTTGGAGAAAGGTTTTATTCGACCGAGCATCGTCCCAAATGGGGAGATCGGTCTTTTCGTGAAGAAGAAGGATGACGTTCGTTGTGCATAGATTACCGAGAACTGAACAAGTTGACGATCAAGAATCGATATCCATTACCGAGGATTGATGACTTATTCGATCAGCTGCAAGGTTCTAGTTTTTATTCGAAGATTGATTTACGGTCTGGTTATCATCAACTTCGTATCCGCGAGGAAGACATTCTAATTACAGCATTTAGAACTCGTTATGGACTTTATGAGTTTCAAGTAATGCCTTTTGGACTGACTAATGCACCTGCAGTATTCATGGATTTGATGAATCGCGTGTGCAAGCCGTATCTTGATAAGTTCATAATTGTATTCATTGATGACATTCTGAATTTATTTCAAAGATAAAGAAGAACATGGTAAACATTTGAAGACTATCTTGAATTTGCTAAGAAGCGAAAAGTTGTACGATAAGTTTTCGAACTGTGATTTTTGGCTTGATTCAGTGCAATTCCTTGGCCATGTGATTGATAGTAGTGGAGTTCATGTTGATCCTGCGAAGATCGAAGCCATTAAAAATTGGGCTGCACCGACTACACCAATGGAAGTGCGAGATTTTTCGGGTTTGGCAGGTTATTATCGAAGGTTTATTAAAGAGTTTTCTCTAATATCCAAACCATTAACTAAACTCACAAAGAAACATAAGCCGTATGTGTGGGGCGAAGACGAAGAGGAGGCATTTCAAACATTAAAGCTGAAATTATGTAGTGCGCCAATATTATCACTACCCGAAGGAAGCGAAGACTTTGTTGTGTATTGCGATGCGTCCCTTAAAAGATTTGGAGCTTTTTTGATGCAGCGAGAAAAGGTGATTGCGTACGCCTCTAGGCAACTTAGAAAGAATGAAGAAAATTATACGACCCATGACTTGGATTAGAGCCCGGTGGTTTTGCTCTTCGATTATGGAGACATTATTTGTACGGCACTAAATGTACGGTATACACCGATCACAAAAGCCTACAATATATTTTGGATCAGAAAGAGCTAAATATGAGGCAGCGTAGATGGATCGAACTTCTGAGTGATTACGATTGTGTTATTCGTTATCACCCGGGAAAGTGATGTCGTCTGCTTTTTTTATCTTTTTTGATTTTTTGCGGTTGAGCAGGAAGGATAAGGAGCCGATTCGAGTGCGTGCTTTAGTGGTGACGGTACATAACAATTTACCCAAACAAATTTGAAATGTACAAGTCGAAACGTGCAAGGAAGAAAATATTGGTGCCGAAGGATTTCGTGGCGAAGGGGAGCCGTTTGAAGTTAGATCCGATGGTACGAAATGTCTGAAAGGACGAGTACGGTTACCATTATTTAGAGGATTAAGAGGTCTAATCATGTTGTAATCTCATAAATCAAAATATTCCATTCATCCTGGATTTCGGATATAGTAACATGATTTGAGGAAGTTATTTGGTGGTCGAATATGAAAGTCGAACATTGCGGACATATGTCAGTAAGAGCTTGACATGAAAGTATGCTAAAGTCAGGTCTGAACACCAAAAGCCGTCAGGATTTCAGCAACAGAAAATTCCTGTTTGGAAATGGGAGAGAATTACTATGGATTTCATTACAAAGCTTCTAAGAACACCATCTGGATATGATTCAATCTGGGTCATTGTTGACCGATTAACTAAATCTGCTCACTTTATTCTGATGAATGAGAAGTATAAAATGGAGAAGCTTACTCGATTGTATTTGAAGGAGATTGTTTGTAGGCACGGGGTGCCCGTGTGGTTTATTTCGGACCGAGACCCTCGTTTCGCATCAAGATTTTGGATATCTCTTCAAAAGTCATTGGGGACAAATTTAGATATGAGCACAACTTAGCATCCTGAAACTGATGGTCAGAGTGAAAAACCGATACAAACATTAGAAGACATGTTGTGTGCTTGCGTGATTGAATTTGGTAGTGGCTGGGACAAGCACTTACCTTTGGCTGAATTCTCATACAATAATAGTTATCACGCTAGTATTAAAGCCGCACCTTTCGAAGCTCTATACGGAAGGAAATGTAGATCGCCTGTATGTTGGAGTGAGGTTGGAGATGCCCAACTCACGGGACCAGAAATGATTCGCGAAACGACAGAGATGATTGTGCAAATCAAGAAAGATTATTGGCATGCTAGTTAGTAGACAGAAAAGTTATGCGGATGTGAGACGTAAACCTTTGGAGTTCGAAGTGGGTGAAAAGGTATGCTAAAAGTATCACCATGGAAAGGTGTTGTTCGATTTGGAAAATGTTGGGAAATTAAGTCCCCGTAATATTGGACCATTCAAGATTTTATCAATAGTAGGTCAGTGATATTAAACTGGATTTAACCGAGAGCTTTAAAGGAATACACAATACATTTCATGTGTCGAATTTAAAGAAATGTTTATCAGATGAAGATCTTATCATTCCACTCGACGAAGTAAGGATCGACGAGAAGTTACACTTCATCGAGAACCATTGAATCATTGATAGAGAAGTGAAAAAAACTTAAGCAAAGTGGATTCCTATAGTTAAAGTTCATTGGAACTTCAAGTCGTGGACCGGAGTATACTTGGGAACGGGAGGACCAGATGTGGAAGAAATACCCACATATCTTTGATTTTAATAAGAAGCGGGCGACAAGATGAATTGATCTTCAGGGACGAAGATCCCTTTTTAGAGGAAAATGCTGTGACAATCCGTCAAATTCAAGTCATTATTTTATTCTCAAGTATTAAATATAATTTTCATTTTTATGTTGAGATGTGAACTCACTATTAACCGGAAGAAATTAGGGTTTACGTTTGCAAATTAAGTAACGTCAACGAAGAACCGGAGAATCCTACGTTAAGTATCGACGTTTATGTTATCGAATTTCCATAGAAATATTTTTATTAGATTCGTTTTTATTTTTTGTGTCTCGTACTATTTTTCCTTTTATACGAAAAACGACTACAAATCGTACCTTTTTAATTATCGGACTTTGATAATACCCACATTTACAAAATGTGGGACAAGTTTTTTTTATAACTCATCCCACTAATATCTCACCCCATAGGAGTGGCAAAAACAAGGTGGGAGGTGTCCACCTTGTATGCCATCTTGCACTATAAACCTACACTTGGCATTATAGTCAAATTCATACATAAACCATCTTTGACTCACAAAACACATAGTAGACCAAAAATTTCAGAAAAATTCATCTAGTCTGTATTCCTTGACCACCTACACACCAAAAACATCAATTCTATAAATTTTAAAGATCAAGTAATGAAGAACACTAGTGAAGGTGACTACCTAGTATAATCCTTGCATTTTTGGATGTGTTAAAAAGGGTTTTCAAGAAGGATTTTGTACACATTAGGGGCTGAAGTTAATTGGGTTTTATAAAAGTTATTTGGGTAGAGAAAATGATGGTAAAAGTGTTTTTGGAGTAAAGACTAAGCTTGGATTTGAAGTCTACATCAAGTCTTGTTTATTGTTGATCATTTGATCATCATCATCATTCTTCTTGTGGTAAAACTTTATAAGTTTTTTTATCATTTTATTTTTATTTCAAAATGTATATGTATATGCACACACAAAATACAAATACAAGCATATTTTTGCCATTTTTGGTTTGTTTTGGGTTTAATTGGGTTATTTTAGGTACAAACGGATATGTATATTCTACACTTATCATAGGCTCTGATGAACAGTAGGTTTCATGATTTTGATTAAGTTAGATGATGGATTTGATTACACTAGGTTGTAGATAATTGTTTTATGAACAAGTGGCAAATTGTATGATTTCTAGAAAGTGAATATTGAGTGAGATATGGTCAAAATACTAAAACTAGTGGATTCTGACATTGCTATACAGATGGTACAAAATGTCATACTTACATATTGATTTGGTTAAAAAGTTAAGACTATGAGACCTAGATAAAATCATGTAGGTTTTGAAATAGTTGTATGGTCAACCAACTCATTATGGTTTCTAAATGGCATCAAAAATGGTGAAAGTGAGATTTCAGTCCTAATTTGTAACTTGACCTTTATGTATAAAAGTAACCCTATGTATATGTATGACTAAACGATGTACTAAACTGAGTTTAAATCTGTAAAGTAGACTTAAACATGAAGCCAAGCATATAAACATATAAATTATACCATTTACGGTTTATAAATTATGACTATTTTCGTAAACATAAAAGTATACAAAATTTACTACTACCCGAACACTATAATATGTAAAGTGATTTTTGTAACTAAAACCCGAGGTGGTAGGACCCACTTCTTGGGAGTTTTTAAAAGTTAACTTACTGATAATAAACATCTCCCGACCTCGAGAACCCGAAAATTATAATAAGACTCGTTTACAAGCTTGAATGGGCCATAAGGCCTAATTGGGCCACTAGGCCCAATGTATTAAAATAGACATATTGGACTTGGCTTTAAGCCCAACCCACTTGGGCTTAGTTAATGGGCTAAGACCTGGTCTTGGGTTAATAATATCAACCTAAACACTTAATGGACTTACTTGTGGGCCTATTGGGGTTTTTGGACCAATTTGGACAATACTAGTAAAATGGCTAATAAAAACAAGTTAAAAACCTAGAAAAACCCTAAGTGTGAAATAATTATATTTCAAGAGCATGATCAGCATATAAACTACATGTATACATATACTTATTTAATTTATGAATTATCATTTATTTTTATCGACTAGAAACCTAAGACCCGTTACAATTTGTATAGGTCTTGGTTGATTGACGCGCCTACATCCGAAGTTTTTATTCATCGATATTCTCATCCGACATCACTAAGTGAGTTCATAGCCTCGCATTTTTACACTTTAATTGTTTTATAAACCCGCGAGGGAGATAACATGCTTGTTTTTAAAATAAAACACAAGGGAGATTGTATGCTAGTTGCCTGGATTATTATTATAAGTTAGCTTAACTCGCTAGATAAAAGACCTGCGGAAATCATGAATTGTTAATTGCCAGGAAATGGCATACGCTTATACATGGAATAGTACTATTGGGAGGCTGCCACCTCCAATCTGTGACGACTGGCTATTGTCAAGTGTCGGGAATATGACACAACGGATGCGTTGTATAGAGAATAATATGCACTCATAGCGAGGGTGTATAGTAGGCATACCTTGTTGGGAACCCCAACATATTGATATGGTAACGTTCAATGTCATGAGGCTTATAAATAATCCCCCGATATAACTTTGTTTGGCCACATCGTTATATCAAGATGAATGTTGAGAAATGATACTTGTGTTCGGAAATTTTATTGTTTATATACATAAACTCTATGGATTCACTCAACATTATTGTTGACATTTTAGCATGTTTGATCTCAGGTCCTTGAAGGTAATTCGGCGATGGAGATTTTGGTTGTCGCTTATGGAAAAACCAAATGTTTTGAAGGCCCATTAAATAAATGTCATTCGAGGAATATTTCAAAAATGTTGTATGAATTATGAAATGATTTGGGACCTATGATGTAAACTTTTATTCGAATGAATGTATTTTAAAACGTCTCTTTTCGAGTCGTTTTCTATGCTTGAGTTGTTATATTAATACGTAGCACCCCAAAGGACCCTTCCGCTGAGATATATGAAAATGGGGGTGTTACAACTTGTCCTCAAGTAGCCTTTAGAAGTTTATAAAAATGTATCCTAAAGGATTTTTTCGTTTAAGCATTTATTTGATCTATTACAAGTACACAACCAAACACCTCACGAAATAGGTAATCTTGGTAAGCATTGAAGGGGTTTGAAGAATTAAATGTAATAAAGAAATGTATGGAAAAGGGTGAAAAGAAAGAAGCCCTCCCTACACCTTAGGCAGAAACCGTGTCAATACATAATCTATCGGTTTTTACAAAGATGAATTCTGATATTGAAGACGACATCATGGACCCAGTGATGCAATGCACAACCCTTCCAGCCATATCGAGTTTCCTCAACAGAAACTTGTCTCATTTGTCACGGAGATACACACGTTATCTATTGACATCTCACTCTGAGATTGTTGATATTGAATAGGTGGCAGTCTGCTCCAGCCTTCGATTACTAAAACCAAAACGCACTAATCGAGTCTAGAGCCAAGAGATCAATAAATAAATCTCATTAGGACACATTCCATGTCAAACACTTATTGAACATCAATAAGTTCACAAGCTGTTAACAAGAGTCCTATGCATTATCCTTGTGATTTTGCCAGAACATCTAAGTGATACTTAAGTATTCACCGTGAAGATGGAAATCCTGCTTGAGCCAACATCAAACAAACTCTTGGTAGTTGACTTAGCAATTCTATATGAATCAAACTTGTGTCAACTGGAAAGAAATGATGTGTGCGATCATAGAACAAACTGTTCAGTAAATGAAATTGACGACTCAATTGGTACGAAAGAAACTCAACCGATTTCATTCATATCGTGCTGGCTGCTTTGCGATGTTCCGATATAAGAACAAGCAGCATGGTAATCTAAATACATCATGTTTGGTGGATCAACGCTTAAAGCTGGAAATCCTGTCAAGGAGATTCTTCTAAATTGAATCTACCTGATCACAGGTTGGTCCTCACGGAACCAAAGGTTAATCCAACCAAAATCCAGGGCCCGCATGACATATCCATATTTTCGTCCACATGCTTTATTGCTAACTGTTTTATTTCAAGATTCATATAAAGATGGAGATGGAGACACCTTATTCCAGCAGAGTCAGATTCATTACCACATGCTCATGCTCATGCTACAAAGACATACTATAAGCATCAAGATTCAAGAATCAAGAAAGCTCAAGAATTAAATACAAAGACTTCCGCAAACTCTGATATTCAAGATCTTCCTTAAAGATATCAAGATTATCAAGACAAAGATTGTCAAGGGAGATTGTTAGCAAGCTTTCAAGATGATTTAAAGTATGAGCATGTTGGTCAAAGACACAAGATCACAAGATGACAAAGACGATAAAGACAAACAAGGAAAAGATTTAAAGATCTCAGAATTAAAGACAAAGTCAACAAGAAAAGGCTCAAGATCAAAGATCATACAGCATGAAGGAACAAGCCTACAACCAAGATAAAGACCAAGAACAAGACTCAAGAACTCAATGTCAAAGCAATCTCAAGAAATCCAAGACCATGTTATGACTGTGAACATGGAAGCTCAGAAACCAAGCTTCAGGGGAGATTGTTAGCCTCAAAATATCAAGTCAAACAAGGAAGCTCATTTAAAGGTTTAAGACCTCGCTTCGAGGGAGATTGTTAGCCTCAAAATATTGAGTCAAACAAGGAAGCTCAGTCACTCAACGAGGAAGCTTCGGTCTTAATTTAATTAATGTTGTAATAGGCTAGAACGGGTATCGGGCTTGTTAATTAATCTAATATTGTATGCGTCTCAGACTAAGGTCTAATGTAATCCCGAGCCCGACCTAAGTTAACATTAAACCCAACCCATAGCAAAAGCCCATCCGGCCATAAGGGTATAACTACCCCTCTCCAAGTGTGGAGAGGGTGTTGGTTTCATTTGTAATTTTTCACAAGTTTAATCAACCATCTATTTTCTCTCTACTTTTTCTCTCTGTTTTCTCTCTCTAAAATTCTTATCATATCTTATCTTATTTTCTTATCAAAACCATGGTGAAGTGAAGGTGATTCCGGGTTCTGACAGAAAACCTGCCTTAAGCTTTATGAAACCATTTGGGTGTCATGTTACAATCCTTAATACCATAGATCACCTAGGTAAATTTGATGAAAAGGCTGATGAAGGGTTCTTTATAGGATACTCTACCAATAGCAAAGCATTCAGAGTATTCAACAGTAGAACTAGGATAGTTGAAGAGAACCTGCATGTCCAGTTCAGTGAAAATACACCTAATATTGCAGGAAAAGGACCAAATTAGCTTTTTAATATTGATGCACTGACAATGTCTATGAACTATAAGCCAATTGTTGCAGGGAATCAATCTAATGGTAGTGCAGGTACAAAAGCATGTGATAATGTTGGTAAAGCTAGAGTGGAGACAGTACCTAGTAAAGATTACATACTGCTACCATTATAGACTCAAGATCCACCATTCTCTTCTAATTCAAAGGATTCTCCTGATGCTGGATTCAAACCATCAAGGGAGGAGGAAAAGAAGGATGCTAAAGATCTAGGGAATGAAGATTATACAGAAGAGCCAAGAGTAAATCAAGAGAAAGATGTAAATTTTAATATTACTAACAATATTAATACTGTTAGTCCAACTGATAATGCTGCTAGCATAAAGGATAATGCTGTTGATGAGAATATAGTCTATGGATGTGCTGATGATCTAAATATGCCTAATTTAGAAGAAATTATCTACTCAGATGATGATGAAGATGTTAGTACAGAGGCTGACATGAATAATTTGGACACTTTTATACCTGTCAGTCCTATTCCAACTACAAGAGTACACAAAGAACATCCATTTGAAATAAATTATTAGAGACTTAATTCAGCTCTCTCAACAAGAAGAATGACAAAGAATTTAAATGAACATGGTTTGTTTAGTTCTGTACAGCAAAGAACAAACCATAAAGACTTTCAAAATTACTTGTTTGCTTGCTTTTTATCACAAGAAGAACCCAAAAAGGTAGGTGTGCAATCAATAAAGGATCCAAGCTGGATAGAAGCTATGCAGGAAGAGCTTCTACAATTCAAATTACAAGAAGTTTGGACATTGGTAGAGTTACCTAATCGAAAAAGAGCTATAGGAACTAAATGGGTCTTCAGAAACAAAAAGGATGAAAGAGGTATTGTGATTAAGAATAAAGAAAGATTGGTTGCATAAGGGTACACACAAGAAGAAGGGATTGATTATGATGAATTTTTTGCCCCTGTTGCCAGAATTAAAGCAATTAGGCTATTCTTGGCCTATGCCTCATTCAAAGACTTTATGGTGTACCAAATGGATGTAAAAAGTGCTTTTCTTTGTGGCAAGATTAAAGAGGAAGTCTATGTTTGTCAACCACCAGGATTTGAAGATCCAGACTTCCCTGACAGAGTATACAAAGTAGAAAAGGCACTTTATGGACTGCATCAAGCTCCTAGAGCTTGGTATGAAACCTTGTCAACTTACTTGTTGGACAATGGGTTTCAGAGAGGAAAGATAGACAAGACTTTGTTTATAAAAAGGGACAAAAGTGATATTCTGTTAGTTCAAGTATATGTTGATGATATCATTTTTGGGTTTACAAGGAAGAAGATGTGTACTGAGTTTGAGAAGATGATGCATAAGAAGTTCCAAATGAGTTCTATGGGAGAGCTTACATTTTTCTTAGGTCTACAAGTGAAGCAGAAGGAAGATGGGATTTTCATTAGTCAAGACAAGTATGTGAATGAGATTTTGAACAAGTTTGGTTTTTCTGATGTAAAGACAACAAGCACACCTATGGAGACCCAAAAGACTTTGCTCAAGGATGCAGATGGTGAAGATGTAGATGAATACTTATATAGATCCATGATTGGATCATTGATGTATCTAACTTCTTCAAGGCCTGATATTATGTTTGCAGTATGTGCTTGTGCAAGATACCAAGTTGATCCTAAAGTTTCACATCCTCATGCTGTGAAAAGGATCTTTAGATACTTAAAAGGTCAACCTAAATTGGGCCTTTGGTATCTTAAGGATTCACCTTTTGATTTGGTGTCATATACTGACAGTGACTATGCAGGAGCAAGTTTAGATAAGAAATCCACAACAAGAGGTTGTCAGTTCCTAGGGTGTAGGTTGATTTCATGGCAATGTAAGAAGCAGATTGTGGTTGCTAATTCAACAACTAAAGCTGAGTATATAGCTGCTTCCAATTGTTATGGACAGGTGCTTTGGATTCAAAATCAATTACTAGATTATAGATATAACTTTATGCATACTAAGATTCATATTGATAATGAGAGTACAATCTGCATAGTGAAGAACTCTGTTTTTCACTCAATGACAAAGCACATTAAGATTAGGCATCACTTTATCAAAGATTCTAATGAAAAGAAGCTTATTCAGATGATAAAGATTCACACAAATCAAAATGTTGCATATTTGCTTACAAAAGCATTTGATGTAAGTAGATTTCAATATCTGATTGCTAGTATTGGCGTGCTCAATCTTTGAAGTCTTGATTAAAGAAAGGATGTTTGGAATGGAATGGAACAACATCTAAGGATAAAATTCAAGTTAGTGCTATTGGGCTAACTTACTACTGGTAAGTATAATTAATGCTGCTAGTTGTACTTAATACTGCTGAGTTAATACTGTTAGTTATACTTACTACTGTAGTTAAAAACAATTGAGAGAAATTGTGAGAATAAAAACAGAAAGAGAGCTGTGTGATATAAAGACAGACATAGTGATTCAGTGAGTAAAAGAATTGAGAGAAATTGTAAGAATAAAAACAGAAAGAGAGTTGTGTGATATAAAAACAGATAGAGTGAATTGGTGAGTAAAAGAATTAAAAGAAATTGTGAGACTAAAAACAGAAAGAGAGCTATGTGATATGAAAACAGATAGAGTAAATTGGTGAGAAAAAGAATTGAGAGATATAGTGAGAATAAAAATAGAAAGAGAGCTTGTGAGAATCAAAATTGATGATGGAAATGCTTTTTGGAACGAAATTAGAGTTAATGCTGGTGACTCAAACTTACTACTGCTAGGCATAAGTTAATGCTGCTAGGCATACACTTACTACTGCCAGTGTTAGTTAATGCTTCTAGGCATACACTTACTACTGCCAGTGTTAGTTAATGCTGCTAGGCATAAACTTACTATTGCTGGTTAAGTTAATGCTGCCAGGCATAACTTACTACTGCTGGGTTACTACTGCTGGGCCAGTTAATGTTGTTAGGCTTAACTTAGTACTGCTAGTTCAAGTTAATGTTGTTGAGGGTGATTTCATAAATACTTCGATTAAGGGTTTCATTCAATCACTTAATCAATTTCAATCTTTGTTATACCCTCTAATCATAAACCCTAACTTAATTTCATTGTTAATCATTAAAACCCAACATTAATGGCTGCCCTAAAGTTCGCTAGTTCACACAACATGGTCGCATTTTTAGATAAACCCACTAAAAGTGATGGATTCGAGCAAATTGTGGATTTTTTAAACACACATCCTATCAAATATGAGTTAACGGTTAATCCTACAATCTATACTTCATGTATTGAGCAATTCTAGGCTACTACAAAGGTGAAAACTGTTAATGGAGAAGTGCAGATACAAGCCCTAGTGCATAAGAAGAAGGTGATCATCACTGAGGCAAGTGTAAGAAGTGATCTTTAATTAGAAGATGCTGAAGGTACTGAATGTCTTCCAAATGCTACAATTTTTGAATAGTTGACACTCATGGGGTATGAAAATCTTACACAAAAGCTTACATTCTATAAAGCCTTCTTTTCACCTCAATGGAAATTTCTTATCCATACAATTCTGCAATGCCTTAGTGCTAAGACTACTGCTTGGAACGAATTTAGTAGCAATATGGCCTCTGCGATCATCTGTCTTGCCACAAACAAAAAATTCAACTTTTACAAGTACATTTTTGATAATATGGTGAAGAACTTGGAGGGAGAGGTTAAATTTCTAATGTATCTAAGGTTTGTGCAAGTGTTCCTAGATAAACAAGATGAAGGAATGTCCAAACATAAAGAGATTTATGTTACACCTTCTCATACTAAGAAGGTCTTTGCTAACATGAAGAGGCCGGGAAAAGACTTTTCTAGTAGGGTCACACCCTTATTTCCAACCATGATGGTTCAAGCTCAGGAAGAAGTGGGTGAAGGTTCAGAGATACCAACTGATCCCCATCACACACCCACTACTACTCAACCATCAACATCTAAACCCCAGAAGAAATAGTCTAGAAGGAAACAGAGGAAGGACACTGAGGTTCCTCAGCCTAGTGATTCTACTGTTGACGTAGCAGATGAGAATGTACCTACACATTCCAATGATCCACTGCTTAGTGGTGAAGATAGACTGAAACCAAATGAATTGATGGAACTTTGTACCAACTTGTCACAAAGAGTTCTTGACTTGGAGAAAACAAAGACCTCTCAAGCTACAGAGATTACTAAATTAAAGAAGAGATTTAAGAAGCTAGAAAAGAAAGGAGGGTCAAGAACTCACAGGCTCAGAAGATTATACAAGGTTGGTAGATCTGCAAGAGTGGTTTCCTCTGAAGATGAAGGTTTGGGTGATCAGGAGGATACATCCAAACAGGGGAGGAAAATTGATGAAATTGACCAAGATGCAAAGGTTACATTAGTTGATGAGACTCAGGGGAGGTATGGTGATAATTTGATGTTTGATACTAATGTTCTTGATAATGAAGAAGTGTTTGTAGAACAGGATATGGTAGAGAAAGAGGTTGATATGGCTGAAAAGGATGTTAGTACTGCTGATCCAGTTACTACTACTGGTGAAGTAGTTACTACAGCTAATGTTGAAGTTAGTACTGCCAGACTAACTAAAGATACTATTACAGATGAACTGACTCTTGCTCAAACTTTAATAGAGATTAAAAGTGCAAATCCCAAAGATAAAGGAATTGCCTTCAAAGAGCCAGTAGAATCTACAACAACAACTACAACACCAATATCTTTACCAAAACCTCCATAGGACAAAGGTAAAACAAAAATGATTAAGCCTGAGAAGCCTTTGAAGAAGAAAGATCAGATTATATTTGATAAGGAGGTTGTTCAAAAACTTTAAGCTCAATTAGAAGCTGAATTGGAAGAAGAAGAGAAGCTTGTAAGACAAAGAGAAGAAGATGCAAACATTGCTGAATGGGATGATGTTCAAGCTACGATGGATGCAGATTATGAGCTAGGTGCAAGATTACAGGCAGAAGAGCAAGGAAAGTTGACTATTAAAGAAAGGTCAAGATTGTTTATGGAGCTTATGGATAAAAGGAAAAATCATTTTGCAAGACTTAGAGCAGAAGAGCAGAAAACCACCAACTAAAGCTCAAAAGAGGAATCAAATGTGTACTTATCAGAAAAACATGGTTGGATTCACTCACAACCAGTTGAAGAACAAAATCTTTGATGAAGTTCAGAAGGCATTTGACAAGACCATGAGTTGGATAGACTCATTGTACCTATGGATTCTGAAGTGGTGAAACATAGAGTGAAAGGCAGTGAGACAAGAACATAAGGAAGTTCTAAAAGAGCAGGAGAAGAACTTGAATCTAAAAGTTTAAAGAAGCAGAAGTTAGATGAGAATGTAGAAGCTAAAGTAAATGATGATCTAGAAGAAGCAGAGATGAAAAACCATATAGAGATAATTCCTGATGATGAGGTAGCAATTGATGCGATACCTCTAGCCACTAAGCCTCCAATCATTTTTGACTGGAAAATCATCAAAGAAGGAAAGATAGGATACTTTCAAATCATAAGAACTGATGGAAGTTCAAAGAGGTACTCATCAATGATTTAGATGCTTTAGAATATTAAAAGAGAAGACTTGGAAACTCTCTGGAAGTTGGTTAAAGCTAAGCATGGGATAACAAGGCTAGAGGAGGCATATAAAAGAGTGTTATGGGGTGATCTAAAAGTGATGCTTGAACCTGATGTAGAAAGTGAAGTGTGGAGGAATCTACAAGGACACAAAGTCTTCATGTGAAGTACATTTTGTGTGGTTTCAAAATCTGCATATCTTTATGCTGGTTGAGAAAAAGTATCCCTTTACACCTGCAACAATCACAGACTTGCTCAACAACAAGCTTCAAGCTAATCATTGGAATGAAATGTGTTATCAGCTTTTTAAGCTCATGACTAAACTGGTCAAGAAGAAATGAAGTATTTGGATACATCCTCCTAGTGAAGATAAAGTTTTTAATCAAGAAACTTGAAGATTCAGAAGATGAACACCAAGTTTAGGGGAGTATTGTTGGGATTAAAAGATTTCTTGAAGCTCTTTGGAAGTTATTGCTGCTAAGGTTAGAGTTACTATTGCTAAGCATAACTTAGTGCTGTTTGTAATCTTGGTGACAAATATGCTAAGTATTTAGTACTGCTAGTTATTATTGCTAGTATATATCACTACTGTTAATGGAAGTTAAGACTGCTCAGAGACTTAGAAGAAATACTACTACGTAGTTAGTAATGCTAATATAAAAGTTACTATTGTTAGTGTAACTTAGTACTGCTAGTACTGCTAGAGTAAAGTTACAACTGTTAGCATAAAGTTAGTACTGCTAGTGTAACATAGTACTGCTAATGAAGAATGAAGAAAATATTTTAAGTAGTTACTACTGCTTGTACACAGTTAGTGCTGTTGGTACAAAAGTTAATGCTGCTGGTTACAACTGCTAAAAGATTACTAAAATGCTTAGAGAGTTTATACTATCGAAGGCTAAAGACATAAGAAGGATAAAGATGCAAGATTGTTTATCAAGATTACTTACGGGTAAGTATGAGTTATTTTTGTAAAAAGGATTTACGTTATAAGTTATTGTTAGAAGATTCATGATAACTTAGGGAAAATACTGTAAGCCAGTTAGGACTCCTTGGTGTATAAAGGAGGTCCTAAGGATAGAGATTTATGGTCTGTCATTGAATATTAAATCTAGAAAAGTGTTATTCGTTTGCTTCAAGGTTTTGTAAACCTAACACTTTAAGGAGTGTTTCGTTTTTTATATTGAGCTGAAGTTTGGTAACTATTTGTTATTAATCTTGTTCATTACAATTTCATTATAATTCTTCGTAGTATCATTGACTAGATTCTGCATAGTCTTTGATATTTACAATCAAAGTTTCTACTATAGTTGTATTAGATTTATCTTGCATAACTATACCTTCCACAAGCTAAGGGATTAAAGATCTATTATATTAGGATCAACACATGAGTGAAGTTTGGTATACAGTAAAGACCTTAGATGACTCTAAGGTTTGGATATCCTCTCCTATAGGAGGAGTTAGAGGAGAAATAGGTATCACCACCTTTAGGAATGCTCTTAGGGCACAATACCTACCTCACTCAAGTATGTATGTTCTCCCACCCTTTATAACAATAGTGTAACCATGGTTTGTAACAATAGGGTATATGGGAGAGATTAGGGCAAAAGGGACTCTCAAAAAGAGTTGCCTTCCTCCTAGGTGGAGGTTGCTGATGGCTCAAATCATGCAGTGTTTAGGTGGTAAAATAGGTGGCCTAGATCAAATATCAAATAAGGATGCCACTATCTTGTAATGTCTGGCCACTGGAGTACAGGTGGATTATGCAAAGATAATATGGGAGGATCTAATTCATAAGCTAAACAAGAAGACTAGGGAAAAGATTGTTCCCTATCCCTCGTTTCTTCTTTTACCAGAACATATGATGCCTGAATATGAAAATGAAGAGCTCACCATAAACCCTACTCAGGTCTTTTATTTTGTGAATTCTTAACCAATCATTGGCTAAAGGTATTTGGTTGATTGTTTGCTTATATATTATATATATATTATTAACGAATCACCTGTGGACTCCAAAGCTCCAAAACCTTCCTCACAAACTGAGGAGGTTCCCCAAGGCAAAAAGCCTGGAGCTAAAAGTGGACTCAAAAGAAAACGATCTTCAAAACACATATCTGAGTCCACCACAAAGGCAACTAAATCCCAAACTGGCCAATCAAAAAAGGAAACAAAGTCCAGTTCGGCCAAGGAAAAGAGGCACAACAAGCAACTGGTGGCCCAACATCTTTAGGGGCCACTAGTGAAAAAGGAGCCCACCCTCAGCTCAGTAGTGGTATGTCTGCATTTATTATTATTGAACCTGTTTATTCAACTTCTTTCATTTTGCACTCTGAGTCTACATCAGGACATGATGCTTCAGCAAATTCCACAGTTGAAGCTGATCCTGGAATATCTGCTTCTAAGGATTCCATATCTTAAAAACAGGGTATGGATGAAGGAACCAAAAACTACCCATTTGATAACATATTTGCATGATCTAATCCAAGTGTTCTTATAGATAAAACCAAATATGCCAGAGATGGGTTAAAAACTGCCCACATTGATTCAGGTGTAAATGAGGAATCCAGAGCTGATGACATCTCACTTAAAGTAAAGCTGGAGGATTTATCAGATATCTTGAAAGACACAAGATCTGCCTTCTTCACTCCTGACTCCCCACCAAATGAGCTAATCATTGTTTCAGATGAGAGTGAAGAGGAAGAGGAAGTTGCAAAAGATAAAGACACTAAAGCCACTTCTCATAATGTACCTAAAAACACTTTAGTCCTACCTCATCCATCTCCAAAATTAGCTCAAATTCAAGAGTTAATGGCTCAGGTTCACTTACTTTAGTCTCAAAAGGAAGAGCTAGAACAAGCAAAAGCAAAAGCTGAAGCAGAAGTTGCCTCAATAAAAGCTAAGTCCTCATATCCTGACATCCACCAGCTTACTGAACTTATGGTAACTTCTTTGAAACCTGAACTATCTAAACTCTTAGCCTCACATAACTTTGCTAGCTGCTTATTAACTAAACTAAAAGAGCTCCCCTTAAAAATCACTGGATTATCTGGAGAGATTAAAGAGCTAAAGAAGCATGTTAGAGACATGGAAATAGTGCTTCCTGGGGATCTAAAAGAGATTCTAACAAATATGGAGGCATTCACTTCCACTATCTCTAGTATTTCATCCTAGGTAGCTGAACTGACGAACATTTAATGGGAACTTCCAGCAGAGTTTCTTAATTTGGCAAGTCAAGTTTCTTTAGTTTAATAAAAGCTTAAGACTTTGGATTCTCTTCCAAGTCTGTTGCACAAGGTTACTAATACCTTGAACAGGTTTTCCACCATGGTGGAAAATGCATCAGGAGCTACAAGCATGAATGTTCCTTCAGCAGGCAAAGCAAGTTCTTCACCTGCTGAGGGGGAGAAGAACACCAAAGATGTTGAAACAAACCTACAAAAACAATTAATTGATCTTTTAGGCTTTAAGGTCGTAGAACAATACCACAACAAGAAGTTACTCTTTGATAAATATTGTGACAAGATGATGAGAAGAAGAAAAAGCTCAAAGATCATAAACTATGATGTTCTCACACAAAAGGGCCCTATCTTACTGAAAGTATATAGGGAAGATGGGTTAAGTAAAGTCATTGAAAATATCATAGTCAGTGACTTGCATCTGGCTGAATGGAGAGAGGTGGTATAAGCTTGTCCTGATAAAAGAGAAAAAGGATGGAAAACCATCTATGGATTGATAAAGACAATAATGGAATACCTTGAGCAAACTGAAAAAGAACTAAAAATTGATTTCAGCAAACCCCTCAAAGAACAAGACCCTCTGAATGAGCTAAATGAATTAGCAAACAAGAAAAGAAGAACAAATGACTTAAAATGGTTTACAAAGAAACACAAGTCATCTAGTTTAGCATAAAGAAGAGGTTCATTGAGCAACTAAGGCAGTAGAATTGAAATCATTTGTAATAACTTTATCTTTTATAAATGTAATGTAATGAAAGTTAGAATGAATGGTTATCAGTTTATGTTGTTCAATCTATATCAGTTGTGTAAGAAGAAGATGTTTTGCTCACTTGCAACTGATTTTAACTTAGGCTATTTATATATTCAAATAGGGGGAGATTGTTGGGTTCAGTTCCTGAGCCCTTTAGTCTTTCAGTAGATTTAAACATAAAATCCCCTAAGTGTTTCCCAAGCTGAAGTCTTTCAGCTTGAGTCGCTGAAGCTTCTTCAGCATTAGCTCTTCAGGTCCTTAGAAGATTGGGAAGTATCTTCACTTCAGTATATGCAGCGGTATTGAATCTGAATAAGGACTCTTGGTTGGAGCTTCAGTTCAGCTTGGTTGACAATTCCAAGATGAACATTGTCTGTCTCCTTAACAAAAGTTAAAACGTGTTGTTTCTCTTCTAGAAGGTTTACAAGGTAGGAAAAAGATTGCTTTATGTCAAAAGGAATAAAGCAATCTTCTTGGGAAATGTTACTTCTAAAGTTGGTATAGAAGTACATCAACTTTCCTTAAAGGACTGTACTTGCTACTATAAAGCATGTGTACATTAAATGTTAGCTCAACCACCTATTTAATGCTTGACATGTGTATTAGGTTAACTTGTAAACCCTAATCCCTTTGCCAATAAAAGGAAAGGGATTCCCAGATTAAATGTTATCTCTTCCAATTAATGTGATACACATTGAAGAGTTCATTTATCTCTCAAACAAACTAACTCGTACTACTGAAAGGTGAAGCTTCAGTTTAGTCATAACAAGTTTATTTTCTTATTTCTCATAACTTTGGTTAGATAATAAATTCGAAGGAGATAACACCCCAATTGTCATTCAACCACCTTGCTATTCCGCAAGCAACGTGTGTCATAGATTCTTTATTTGATTCTAATAAAAGTCTATACATTGAAAGTACTTCTGTGTGTTTTAAACTTTTTCTTTATATTGCTTATATATATTTGTTTAAAACTTACTTTGTTGCCATGGAATGTGATTAAGTCTAAATTGATAAACTATATATCACATTCTTAGGGACCAACAAGATATAAGGAGGAAAGGTAA
This sequence comes from Tanacetum coccineum, assembly GCA_026074375.1. NCBI lineage: Eukaryota > Viridiplantae > Streptophyta > Magnoliopsida > Asterales > Asteraceae > Tanacetum > Tanacetum coccineum. Next base: position 21,177 of record BQNB010018541.1, read on the forward strand.
AAGGAAGATGTTGTAGGAACTTTAGTTTGTGTTTGTGAAGCTTGTGCAGGTGTTTGTGAATGTGAAGATGGTGTATGTTTATCTTTTGGTTTTTTGAAAAACATCTAACTTTGACGTTGTTGTTTTTGTCTTGGTACATTTAACTTCGCTTATTTTGGATATTGAACTTTATTTTGGTTAGTATAACTTAACTATATGTTCATTTTGCATATGGTGCTTCTACTATAATGACATTTAAAAGTAAAAATGCAAAATAATTTGTGTTCACATCTGATGTGTTATTGTGTAGGTGTTATTTATGATTATCAAGTTTTACATTTATATTTAGCCGACAAACCTAAAGACAACACTTTAACGGGCAGAGTACCCGGTCAAGATGTAGCTTCGCGGTAAGTAGGGTGTCGAACACTAAGAGTGAAAGTTAACCTAATATTCTATCAGTATTTTAATCTATCTAGATTAGTCTAATTACTTGTTAAACCTGTACATATTTACTAGAGATAAATGGGGGGTTTCAGCCTGAGAGACTGGTACAGGTTTACGGTGACAAATATCAATTCTAAGCACAATCCAGACTAAAGCAAATAAACATAAGACAAAAGAGTGGTACGAGCCAATTAATAGAAAACTGTATTAACCATGTTAAATCCAATTAAATGCATCTCTAGTAAATATGAGTGGTACAAGACAAAAGATTAGTCTATCAGTATTTTGATATCCACGCGTCTCGAATGCTCCCATGCTCAGCTAGCAATATAATACCTGAGAAAATACATGCAAAAACGTCAACAATAATGTTGGTGAATTCATAGGTTTAAGTAAAAGCAGTATTGAAATAAATCAAGTAATATTCCAGTAAGAAAAGTGGCGTACAACATTTCAAAGTATTATTTCTGAAATCCAAGTAGTGGTTCAGTAAATCAAGTAATGTTCAATAGTGGACCACAAGGTTTAAGATCAGCCAGCGACAGTATTTCAAAGTATAATTCAACAGAATACATTGCAACGAATACAATGTATAAATCTTGATTGCATTGAGCTCATGACACCGAAGCCTTGACGTTAACACATATCTTGTATGTAATTCATGTTGCCCCATAACTAGGTATTATTGCCTTATACCTAACTTCTAAATACAAATTGTCCGTTGACTGGGTGCTCGAAAGGATTCGATTCAGACCCCCGGACAGGGCTGTCAAACCCAATAGATCTATTTATTTGTACTAGCGCTCACCCATTATAGGCAATTAACAGTTCATGATGTGGGGTCTTTGGCAATAACTACTCATGCAATTGACCTCATATTTGGGTCCAGCATACCATAAAGTTTCTTGTGTCCAGTTTATAAAACAAGCATGTATCAAACATGTATTAGAAATCATGTGGTAGATAAGCAAAAGCTTTAGTAAAAACATTCATGTAACGCTTATGTAGTAGTAACCGATAAGTTATTCGGTAAAACAAGCATGTATCAAACATGTATTAGAAATCATGTGGCATGCAAGTAAAAGCCTTAGTAAAACATTCATGTAACGCTTATGTAGTAGTAACTGATAAGTTTGCTTAAATAAACGAGCATGTATTCTCACCCTGAAAATAGTTTAAGAAAAACCATTAACAATGAAAAGGTGGGGCTATGAACTCACCGTAAGAACAATTAGATCAGAAGTATATCAAGTCTTGAATGAGCGAAAAATACTCCTAGGCACCTCCCAAAATACGTGACGTGATTTAGTACGTAGAAAGTAACAATACGTAAAAATTTAACATGTGATCATGAGATGTGTTTCCGAGATAAGTATGGCATTCCACTAGGACTTCCCCAAATCCTTTTTTATCCCAAATTGACTTGTGACCTGGTCTTATAGGCAAATGAATATCTACCATGTTTCGGCTTCTAACTTTTATTTTATCATGGTGTACTATACGTTTTAAAATTTTTAGACTAGACGTAAAAACTAGGTTTCTGAATTTAACTTGACTTCATGGACTCATATCTCCTAGCTCACAAATGTTCTATATATGAGGCTTTCACCCCTGGAAAGCTATTTGCGTCTAGTTTCCAGAAATGTAAGTCTCATAGTATACAAAGTTTCGTAACTATGTGAAAAGACCATTTTACCCCTGGTTGTCCAAAACAGAAAGTTAGCAAAAATTTTACCCTTTACTAAAATGGCCATAAATCCCAAACCATGATAGCAATGAAGGTGAGGTCAAAGGAAAGAGAGGTGAAAGCTTATAATATCTAGTGATTAACCATGTTTTAAAACCTCAACCCACTATAAATAAACCTGGAGCAAAACAAGTTTTGTGTTGTGTTATTTAGTTAAAGGCAAATTATATGAAGTTATTGTTAGATTAATTGCTTTGTTGTTTTCCCAACACAGCTCCAGAATTTGCCCTCTTACGAAAAAAGGTCAATATCTCCAACATCCGGAAATCGTAACAAAAGCGTCCAATTCGCCACATGTACCTAAGACCTATATCTATCCAACCATGTCTTTTGTTTACAGACCCTAAGCCAAAAGTTTTGATAAAATCCCACGTTTTCCTACTGATCTGGAAACAGTCCCTAATTCTACCCAAAATTTTCACTGAATTTCTTGGTTTTGCCGTTTTAGTCATAAATCCTAAACTAAAATAGCAATGAATGTGAGGCCAAATGCTAGAGCTTCTATAAGATGTCTAGCATTGACCCAAGCTTTAAAACCTAAACTTTTAGTTCAAAAACCCTGACATTAACATGCTTTCTAATCGAATGTCCAGAATTGACCCATGATCGTATTTTGACCATATCTCCCTCATACGGAGGAATTGGTTGAGCATCCAACTCGCACATGATGCTAATACCCATATCTATTCACCCATTTAATTATCTTACAGGTTACAGGCCAAAATTTGGGAGAACAAGCCCCGTTTACCTGCTGTCCAGAAACAGTCCACAATTCCTACTTCCAATTCAATCAATAACACCTCCAAATCAACTATTGATCCAACACAAGGCTACTAATCATTCAAGTAAATCATCTAACACCTATTTTACATCACTTATCCCACTTAATCAAGATCAACCATAATCATGACTTGCATGTTAATAAAAACCAATAATCAAGGACATGCATTCCCTAGAAAATCAAAACAATAAAAGAGGGTTCAAGAAAAGTATTTTTAACTTACAATGGGATGGTTTAAAGGATCAAACACAAACCCTAGGTGGGTAGGGTTCAATGACCGTGACCTCAATCAACCCAAAACAATCAAAAAACCCTAACTTTTCTGATCCAATCCTGCTTGAAATCACCAGAATCGAACCATTGAGCTTCTACACCTTTAATTCCAATCAATCTCTAAAAAACTACAAGATCATGAAAATTTAAAAAAATAATATTTTTTTACAAATCCATGAATGGTGAAATTAGTTATGGGGATAGATTGAGGATGATTTTAGGGATCTTTTGGTGTGAAGAAGAGATGATTTCAAGAAGTTTTAATGGTGATAGTGAAGGTTTTATGGTTGTTGGCTCGTACAGTGAAGAAGAGAGGGAGGAAGAAACTGATTTCCTGTGTTTGGGTTATGTGTGTGTCGTGTGATGTTATTAAAAAGGGGAGAGTGGGTTTTTATTTTCCATGTGGGCTTCTATTCGGTACTTGGAAGCCTTAATAACTTATGGGCGACCAAATTATAAAAAAAATAAGGGTGTCTTGGTTGGCCTGCGCGACCTAGGAGAGGGGGAAGGGTTCCATGGACTAAATTTTGCCTAACTAATGACACTTATTAATCTCGGGCCCTATTACCTATTCTAGTCTGATACTTTTTCCTAAATCGCGATTTTTGACTCGGGTGCAATTTAAAACACGAGGAAAGACTAATATTATAAAAATAAAAATAATTAGGCACTCAAGGCCCGAATACGGATTCGTTGGTTTCTCGATCGTTAAAACGGATAAACTTTAAATCGTAGATTCGCGAGGGTTTTTAAAATTGACGATTTTAATAAAAATCGATTAAGATAATAAAATGAATTATTAAAAAAAATAATTATAAAGTTCATATTAAGTAGCGACCTTAAATACGGGGTTTTACACAAATATCAATTCTAAGCATAATACACACTAAAGCAAATAAACACAAGACAAAAGAGCGGTACGAGCCAAATAATAGAAAACTGTATTAACCATGTTAAATCCAATTAAATGCTGGTTTGATTAATTAGTGCAATGACTGCTTATCTCAAGGCACCATATCATTCTTAAGACTTAGGTGGTTCTTCTTCCTAAGACCTAGATACGAACAATCCTGTCACGATAACGCATCCGCATAAAGCATCCTATAGTCTAATTATAATCTATCATAGGGAATTAAAGCAGCGATGATCCTGTTAATACCCTAGCCCATTGGGACTTTACCACTTATTGCTTGAGGTTGATTTAGACACCGGTAGTCCACCACCAAAATCAATTACCAATTAATCAAGAACAATACTGGTTGAACAATTATCGGTCACCTGCCGGTCCAAATAAGCTCATAATCAAAGGGTAATGATAAGGTGTCATTTATGATCCTATTGGTCCGAGCATACAAAACACAACATGGAGCGCTATCCTGGCATCTAGATTACTGGTTAAGTCTCACTAGACCCAGTTGAATAATAGGTCGCATATACAAGTACATAAACAAGTATAAGGCGATAAACATAATTAAACAACAATGATAAATTAAGCAAGCCGGATTAAAACAAACTAAACATTATAATCTTTATTAACATGGCTAATACCCGATGGCATTAGCCCACAATCATTGTCATTTTTACAAACGTGATCAAACAATTAAAAACCAAATGATTAAGAATGTAAGAATTACACGATGTCTTCTATGGAATTAGGAATGGTGCTCGACCTTGGCTGCTCTTTACGGCTTAAGAAATTCGACTTTAGATGTATACTATAGAGAGAATATGATATTGCACACTGAAACTCGTAATTGAGCCTCGTATTTATAGTGTCTGAAAATGCCCTTGATACGCCATATAGAGAGAGGTGAATACGGCGTATAAGGCTAATTTCCTTGAAGTCCGCGATAAGATCAAATCAATCAAGATTAATTACCATCAATCACATTAATTGTATATCTTTAACTGATGAACAACTGTGCATAAGGCGTATTGATAAAGAGTGATACGCCAGATCGGGAATTAATCATTACGCGTTTCTTGTGATGAGCTGGCGCTGATACGCCGTATCTTCTTTGCTGGATACAGCGTATGGTAGCAGTTAACAGTTTTTTTCAGATGTCTTCGTTTTAGCTCCAGAATTGCGCCTTTTTGCTTCGTCTTCACAAGTGACTTAATTACTGCAATCATAAACTTGAAGCAATTAAGTACCAATATCTTGCAATAATTATATAAAAGTGGGTAAAATGTATGGGATAAATGATGGTAAAATATGACGTTATTTGATGATATCAAATATCCCCCCACTTGAATCCCACTTGTCCTCAAGTAGACTTTAGAAAAGATTTTGAAAATATATCCCATCCGAGGTTAAGGATTTTTTCGTTAAGCACTTTTTCTTGTTCAGACCACCTGTACAAAAACCAAGCTCCTCACAAAATATGGGAATGAAATCACTCAGATCACTCAACTAATCTAGGGTGTATCATTTTAGTGGTACGCTAATTTGCTTAGTCGTGATTAGCTTCGTATCATAGGCTTGGCAAGGATACACATCTCCACCTCTAAAGCTAAGGAGTAACAAGTCAAAAGGTAAATTGGGTATTTATTAGAAGGCTCGGGTTTAATCATTCTCATTAGGATAAAGAATGATATAGCGTGTGGAGATTCTGACTTTCACCAAAGGTCGTCGTCAAACAAGGCAACTGAGACATGAATACATGGCCGTATCGATGGAATAGACATCCACACTCGTACACATCCTTATTCGAGTAGATCCTAAGGTTAGTTATTAGGAAAGGGAAGTAAATTGTTGTTAAATAAAATATACAAAACAAATAGATTAAATCCAACAAATAAGGTGCGGTTGCTAGTAACTTTCCCCGACCTTTCCATGATAAAGACTTGACAAATTCCTCAATTATAGAAATGACAAAGACAACCTAAGTTGGCGTTCCCATAACGGTCAACTTCCTTTACATCCTAAACTTTACATACTTTTACAAAACAAGTGGTGATATCGGCCACTTTTTACAATACTTTACATCGTTGATTTTGTGTGTATCAACGAATAATCGATCCTTTCAAATAATTTCATCTGTATAATCTTTATGAACCGACTATCTTTTTCTTTCATCATTTTTTTAACAATATAAATCCCGGTGTAATTTCACCGTCTTCACTATCATCATTTGTCCGGCTAATTTTCTCTTTGAACTTTTCTTCTTTCAGACATAATACATAATTGCGAAAGTAGCAAAACACACTAGCTGCAAACATTCCCATTGCATTGTGCAATTTTCCCGACCATTACATAGATACAGAAATTTTCACTTTGACGTAGGAACTACAAAACTTTACACGAAAGCAACTAGAAACATTGATCAAAATAGGCTTTAATCTACATGGTAGGCTAAGGTGTAAAGGTGAAACGAAACAATTTTTAATTGGTGTGGAAAAAGAAAGGAATGGCTCAGCAGGTTGTTCTAGGGGTATCTTTACTCCTACATAAGAAGTGTAAGCAAAAGGTTATACTAGGGTTAACTAACCAGTTGGGGTGTTAGTAAATAGTATCGACATATAGCCTTTTTGGTTAAACCTAGAAATTTTACCAGTCAGCATGTAACTCTATCTAAATCCATAGTACTATCATTGAGGGTCTCCGAGATATACACCAAGACCTAGTAAGGCCAAGTTCTAAAGTCTACTACATCACCGGCACACTCATATTTTTGTGGAATTTAAGTAAGCAATTGGAAATGGATAGGCTTAATTCTCATAAATAGACATTCAGGGTTATAGTGCACTAGGTAATGTAACTAGTGTTTTTTCACAAAAAATATGCTTGAATTTTTTTTAAATTTGATCCATTTTTAAGCATATAGCATTTTATTTGTGAAAATGAGGACAAGTATGTTCTAATTCTCCATCCCCCCACTTAAATTATACAACGTCCTCGTTGTATAGACAAAGTGTTAAATAATATGGGAAAAGAATTAGAACGAGAAAACTTCCCTGATAGTTTACTCCGGATGGTTCTCCATTTTGGATATTTGAGCAAAAACAGTGTCGACGAGGGCTTCAGAATGCCCATGAGAGGTCAATACGAGGCGTTTTTAGATCATACATTTAAGTCGATTTCGTTTACAGCAAGGTCCTGCATGAAAGTTAGAAGACGTTCGTGAAATTTGTACTTTCGCTACCTATAATACAAGCAAACAATTAAAACACACAACTGTGCAGGGTTACAATACGCCGTATCCCAAACCCTAGGATACGCCGTATGTAATTCTACAAAAACAATTAAATGCTGGAAATTAAATACTAGAATTTAAACAAACTGATAATGTCCCAGACATGCATACGCCGTATCTAGAGGGGTTCGATACGCCGTATGTATGTCTGGGCAAACAGACTCAACATTTAATTTAAAATTCAAACAATTTAAATGCAACAAACAATTTAAAAACAACTGGGTTGTCTCCCGGGAAGCACTTTTGTTTCATCCGGTCGTTAAGTTTGACCTTTTTCCATCCTCGTGGCTCATTCATCTGGTGTCGTCACAACCCATCCTTCATTGGTAAGACGTAATAGTTCTCGATAAGCGTCGAGGCTTTTCTTTGAATGGTTGAGGTGTTCAGACTATTTTATGGTAATATATTCGTCATCACCGAATGAGTATTTCATCATCTCGAATCTCCTGATCTTGCAGACTGATTGTTCAGGAGTCGCATTATCCATATGTTCTTCATGTCCTTGATTTTCTTGAGTATCAACAACGTTGCTTGCTTCATAGTTTCCGCCAAATATTTGGTTGGTACCAAGATAAGGATCATGAGTCAATTTAGTTTTCATATTTGCATATGGACCTCGCCCGAAGTCTTCCGTTCTCATGCATGAGATCAACCAAGGAGAGACTTTAGACTGCTCGGTGGTAAAGCTCTCAACAACTTCTCGTAAACCTGTAACATCACATCGTAAGTGGTGCACCTCCTCCTCGACCCTCTCTATCCTTTGTGACATAGTACAGGGCTGTAAAGCGGATGGAGGTGGTGAAGGTGCCTGTACTGGTGCTGGAATCTCTGGGGCAACCTCTTTGATTGCTTGACCAGCCTTATCGGCCTTATGAGCACCAGTCGTAACACCCTGCTTCCTCTCTGGTCCAAGGGCAACCCAAGTCCATGTCTCACTGTACCTCTTGTAGATGTTGAGCCTCCTAAGCTCATGTAAATCAATCAATGAGAGCTCTCGGGTGACTACCTGCAACCCTCTCAATCCCTCATCACTAACAAGCCCAAGATGCATAGCCAGTCGCCCAATAAAGTGCCCTCTTGACAGCCTCACCCTGCTCTTCCTCCCCTCTGCATGCCTAAAAATATACCACGCTAATAGATGTAGGACGTTAGTAGGCCCACGGTCCATGTTGCGGAGGTAGAAGAGATCAACACTGGTTACCTTCTCAGGTGCCTATCCCCTACCAGAAATACTATAAGCAATCATCTTGTGGCATAGTCTGCGTACAGGGTCTCGGATATGAACATAAGAAGGGGAGGGGCCCAAGAAGTCTCTGCTAGACGAGATCTCAATCTAATAATCCCTAAGATCCCTCTTGTCGGGGATCAATCTATCACTGCCATCCCAATAGGCTCCAAACCCAGCCTCTGCCATCTCCTGCTCCGTGTGTAACCCTAACGCCAATATAAACTGTCTCCATGTCATCCTCCTCCTAACACCTCCCAACTAAAAACATAGTGTATCTGCAACATCCAACCCAATAACCGTAACCACCACACATGCATGTGCTGAGAAACTCCAGGATAAACTCGCGAACCAAAGGTGCTCAGATCCCAAATAGTCTCCTCCAAGCAAGACTCATGAACACCTGCTGCCCCTCTCTAGAATATACCATCCTCAACCTTACTGTCAGATCCTGCCTCATCTCGGGAGGTCAATCCTTCAAAATCTAATATGTGAACCCGGTTAACCGGTCTGCTCCATATCGTCTCAAGCCTCTGCTCGTAACTTTGCCTAATCCCCTCAGTATACTACCTCATCTGAAACTAAGCTATTGGGGTGCTCTGATCAGCAGCTGTAATGGTTGCCATATCAAAAAAATCATCTGGATTAGTAAAACATTCTGTGTGAGGCATAATACGACATATTTATTGATGGATACGCAGTATGTAAGTGAATACGCCGTATTAAATGCAAGGGGATACGGCGTATACATATTTAAACATGGAAGCCTTTATTAGATCGATACGCCGTATTTCATTCATTGGATACGTCGTATCTAGGGTTAAAATTTTGGGTAAAAATGAATCAATACGTCGTATCCATGTTTAGTGGATACGTCGTAAATGCATTCTAGTTAATTTAAAATCGAAAAGGGTGTTTTCCCTTATTTTAACCCGTTTTAACCTAATTATAAAGCAACGCCAATCTAATTTAGGGCATTCAAAAGGGAGGGGCATATAACAGTTCACAGCAGAACACTAAATCCAAAATCTAAACCCTAATCTTTATTCATAATCGAATGAGAAAGAAAAGGAAGATAGAGTAATAACCCTTTGATTATTGGGCAAAGAAAATAAAGAAACACAAATTGATTTTTGAAAAATGCAAAAGGCTCGGCGAAAATTTTGATTGTGGGGTACAAAGTGTATTGTGATACGAATCAAAGCGTAATTTAGCTGGGTTTTTATAAAAACCCGCCCCTTGATACACACGTATAAGTTTTTAGTCTGATATGGCGTATTAGACATTAGATTGATTACGGCGTATAGTATAGCCTATATATTCGTATGAGACCAATTTTTCATAGTTTAATATAGGAAAAGGGGGGGGGGGGGGGGGGGGGGGGGGGGGGGGGGGGGGGGGGGGGGGGGGGGGTTTTTTTTTTTTGCGTACCTTGGCCTCCACAACTTTTGTATGAGAACCATCCTTGTAATACCGCTTAGGGTCGAGCAGAATGCCAAACGGCACATATAAGTTTATAATAAGAAAGAATAGCATTCTGTTGGGTTACAGTAAATAAATCCCCAGAATCATTAGATTTTAGTTTATGACAATACTTCCTGTTTCAAAAGTTTTAATGATTTTATCGTGAATTGTTTCAGAAAGCCCATTTTCCCCATGTGTAATTTCATCACCCTCTGAAGACTGTATTATATCGATATCGTTATCATCATTGTCTTTTTTTAATTTTAAATCATCAGGATAAATATCGTTGAATAGATCATTAAAGTGCGAAACAATTTCTTCATCATATTCAGACAATGATGTTTTATCAATTAAATTGAATTCATTGATACGTTCAGAACTTACAAGGGGTTTAATTTCAAGATCCGATTTAGACGTTAAGCCATCGTTATAAACAATGGCTGGAAATTCATTTTTGAAATCATTAAAGTAGTCTAAATCATCAAAATAATCAACTGTAGGGTTGGGCGACAAAGGTTTATCATTTCCCGAATCCGTTTTTAAATCATTGACAGAAATTATTTTATACGAAAATGAATTTTCATAAAAAATTACCATGTAATCTTCATCATCGGATTCGTCTAATGAAATTCTAAAATCTACCTCATTTTCGTTAGGAGGACATACCGTAGGTTCAGACGTGATTGTATTATCAAAGACTATGGTCGGGAATTCAGTTTCAAAGTTAATGGAACATTCGTCCTCATCTTCATAGTTTACAACTTTCCCGAACATGGCAGTTTGCCAATTGAACGTTTGCCTATGTCTTTGAGCTTTTTCTTCTTCAAGTCTGATGTATTCCTCCATGGTGATATTTGGGTCGTCCATTTTTTTTAATCAACTTGCAATAGAGAAAAAGGTAAAATGGACTAATACGCCGTATTCAATGAATTGAATACGTAGTATTAAACAATGCAGGGATTTAAACAAATAATTTAAACAAACTATGCGAATAAATACAAACAGAATTTAAATAATTAAATTACACTAAACTAATTAATTAATGTTTAGAAATACTGATAAGAATAAGGTATAATTAATTCACTCCCCGGCAACGGCGCCAAAAACCTGATGTGTCATTGTGTAGGTGTTATTTATGATTATCAAGTGTTACATTTATATTTAGCTGACAAACCTAAAGACAACACATTAACAGGCAGAGTACCCGGTCAAGATGTAGCTTCGCGGTAAGTAGGGTGTCGAACACTAAGAGTGAAAGTTAACCTAATATTCTATTAGTATTTTAATCTATCTACACTAGTCTAATTACTAGTTAAACCAGTACATATTTACTAGAGACAAGGGGGGGGGGGGGTTTCAGCCTGAGAGACTGGCTCAGGTTTACGATGACGAATATTAATTCTAAGCACAATAAACACTAAAGAAAATAAACACAAGACAAAAGCGGTCACCCCAAATAAAGAAAAACTTTATTAACATGTTAAATTCCAATTTAAATGTAAGGTTTGATAATAGTGCACTGCTGCTTATCTTGAGGCAGCATATCAATCTTAAGACTTAGGCGGTTTCTTCATCCTAAGACCTAATACGAACAATCCTGTCACAGAATTAACGCATCCAGCATAAATCATCTATAGTCTAATTATAATCTATCATAGGGAATTAAAGCAGTGGTGATCTTGTTAATACCCTAGCCCATCGGGACTTTACCCACTTATTGCTTGATGTTGTTTTATACATCGGTAGTTGTCGGTAACCCAAAATCACTTCACTTCCATAACTTGTATGAATCGATGATAAGAAAATAAGATGAGATAAAATAAAGAAAAGTAGAGAGAAGTTAGAGAGAGAAATAAAGAGAGAAAATGGAATTGGTTGATTTACTTACAAAGTTACAAATGAGACCAACCACTCCCTTCATGGTGAGGTGTATTTATACTTAATCTAAAAGGCTTGCATGCCTTTAGTATTTCTATGGGCCTGACTCAGGATTACTTGGGCTTTTCGCCCGATATACTGACGATTCTACATATAGGAGCCAGTTACCCGTCTAGCTATTACATTGTATAATTTAAATTAATAAAACCGAGACTTAGTTATAATTAATGAACAAACTTCCTTGATCGACTCGAATCTTTATGAGGCTAACGAATCTCAACCCCCTCCCCCCGAAGTGAGCTCATAGTGACACTCCTTTGTGAGATTAATGAGATTGCTTTTGTCGTTTAAGCTCTTGTGATCTTTGTCTTTGTCAACGTTGTAGGTTTGTTCCTTCATGCTTTGCGATCTTTGATCTTTAGCCTTTGTCATTGTCTTTTGACTTTGTCTTTGCGTCTGAGATCTTTAAATCTTTATCCTTCCATCTTGATCATCTTTGCCACCTTGCGATCTTTTGTCTTGACCAACATGCTCATACTTTGCATCATCTTGAAAGCTTGCTAACAATCTCCCTTGATAGACTTGATATCTTGAAGGAAGATCTTGTATATCAGAGTTTGTGCAGAAGTCTTTGTCTTTAATACTTGAGCTTTCTTGATTCTCGAATCTTGATGCTTATAGTATGTCTTTGTAGTTTGAGCATGAGCATGTGGTAATGAATCCGACTTCAGCTAGAATGAGGCATCTCCATCTCCATCTTTATATGAATCCTGAAATAAAATAGTTAGCAATAAAGCGTGTGGACGAATATGGCTTTGTCATTCGTCCGGATTTAGTTAGATTAACCTCTGGTTCCGTAGGACCGTTTTACAGTATAAATACTGTACCTGTGATCAGGTAGATTTAAAGAATCTCCTTGACAGGGTTTCCAGCTCAAAGCGTAGGATTCTTCCAGACACAATGTCCAGATTTTACCATGCTTGCTAGTATCTCATACCGAACGTCTCAAAGCAGAGCAACATGGTAGAATGAATCAGATAGTTACTACTTTCTGATTGAAGTCCGTCAATTCCTTTTACTGGAACAATTTGAATTCACATAGAATCGCACCATCGTTTCTTTCCAGTTGACACAAGTTTGATTCATATAGAATCACGTAAGTCACCTACCAAGAGCTTGTTTGATGTTGGCTCAAGCAGGATTTCCATATTCACTGTGAATACTTAAATATCACTCGGATGTTTCTGGCAAGATCACAATTACTGCGTAGGACTCTATGTTAACAACTTGTGACCCCCCCCCCCCCCCCCCCCACTTATTGATGTTTTCAACAAGTGTTTGTAATGAATGTGTCCTAATGAGATTTATTTTATTGATCTCTTGGCTCTAGACAGCGATTAGTGAGTTTAGTTTTAGTAAACGGATGGCTAGAGGAACTCAACTGCCACCGATATTCAATATTAACTAACTTCGGAATGAAGAAAATCAATAGAAGTCGTGTGTATCTCCGTGACAAATGAGACAAGTTTCTGTTGAGAGAAACCCGAATGGCTGGGGAGGGTTGTGCATTGCATCACTGGGTCCATGATGTCGTCTTCAATATCAGAATTCATCTTTGTGAAAACCGATAGATTATGTATTGACCCGGTTTCTGCCTAAGGTGTAGGGAGGGCTTCTTTCTTTACACCCTTTATCCATACATTTCTTTTTCATTCTTCAACCCCTTCAATGCTTACCAAGACGTCATTACTAACACCTTGTTGTGATTGTTACATGTGTTACACAATCTTAGTCGGCATTATTCCCTTAAACTCATTCATCTCCAATCATACCTAAGGACTGCTATTTCTAACTATGGAGTGTCCTTGGGTAGATCCCTCTGGTTCTGGTTGGATCATAGGACTAATTCCTAACCTAACCACCTTATGACTTCAGAATCGTCGTGAAATAAGATGTTGTAGGGTATGAGATCGAAACCATAAAACCTTTTTCCAAAGAGTATCAAGCACTTTGAGTCGATTAGATCACTTATTATTATCAAGATCACATTTTAATTACATTTCTCCCCTTATTTTAAATACTAATTCACTTAGTTTTTGAAATACCTTGTGATTTAAATTTGTCATGAAAATTCCGTGGGGAAAACTCTTATACTTAGCATGAATTACATGGAACATGAACTTGCTCCCCCTCGATTTTACATATGTTTGACACCAAAAACAATGATACCAAGTTGTAAAATGAATATAAAATTAAGGGTTAGCATTGTTGAGCACACAATTTTGAAAGATTATGAATTGTCATTGAAGAATTCTTGAAAAATTGTGCTCAACCACGAAATCATCTTATAACATACAATCTATTGAGTAGTCATTATTATTCCAGATATGTTATTAAGACTTTTTATAATGTGTTGAATACATAAGAATGGTCATGTTATGATGTATTCAACAATCATTAAAACATTGTTTTTCAGAAAACTCCCCCTCAAACATTGACTCATTTAAAAATGACACCAAATGTAGAATAATTGTCTTGTAAAACAATATGAGGGATGGAGTGCTTGAACCCCGCAATTTTGTAAACATTTTGAATCGTCATGAATCAATTCCTTGACAAAATTTGTTCACTTTTTGGGAAAAAACCAAATGTTAGAAGAACTCTCTTTCTAACACTAAAGAATAAGCGCACTTATGCGTACACTCTCCTTTGTCGTTGGGGTCCGAGTTGCAATCTGAGAGCAATTACAAGTCATGAAGAAAAATTAGAAATGACATGTTTTGAAAACATTTGAAACTCCTGTTCGAACTTCATTTACAAACGCCCCTTGTCGATATTAATAACATTTCTATGTACTCAATTTGGCCGATTCCAAGAGACAGTCGAGAAGATTCTTTTTTTTGTGAACATTTTCTGATTTTTTTGAGATATTTGCGTATTTTCTTTTTTTTGCGGAATTTATATTTTATATTTTGTATTTTTTTTAAATATGTTTTAATATTTTGATTTTGCTTTTCTTAAAAAATATGTACAAGTTGATGTTTGATAGATTATTAAGCAGATTCGTTTGTCAGAACCTCCAGTTTTGCTGGAGTCAAACATCTCTTACCAATTCGTATGACAAGATACTGAAACCTATCTTCGGGTAAGGCTTTAGTAAACATATCAGCTAATTGGTATTCAGTTCTGACAAAGTACAATTCAATTATACCATTTTCAACATGTTCCTTGATAAAATGATATCGAGTATGGATGTGCTTGGTACGGGAGTGCTGCACGGGGTTGCATGAGATTGCTATGGCTGACTGAGAGTCGCAGTACAACGGTATTTTGTTGTAGTTGAAGCCATAATCCTTAAGCTGTGTCCTCATCCACATTACTTGAGCACAACTTGCAGATAACGCCACGTACTCAACCTTTGCTGATGACATTGCAGTATAGTCTTGCTTCTTTGACATCCAGCTGACTAACTTATCATCTAAGAATTGTATTCCTCCAGAAGTGCTTTTGCGAGTATCAATGCATCTGGCATGGTCGACATTTGAAAAAGTTGTTAGTTCAAAGCCAGAATCCTTCGGATACCAGAGTCCTATGTTAATGGTACCCCTTAAGTATCGAAAGATCCTTTTAACCTCTTTGAGGTGTTTTTTAGTCGGTCTTGCTTGATATCTTGCACAATAACATACAGCTTGCACTATGTCTGGTCTACTAGATGTCAGATACATGAGTGACCTGATTTTGCTACGGTAGTCAGTTTGGTTTACGAGATCACCACTTAAGTCTGCATCTAATTTAGGTTTCATAGCCATTGGTGTACCAATGCTTTGTCCTTTTTCCATACTATGTTTTTTAAGAATCTCTAAAGTATTTTTGGCCTGATTGATAAAAATACCGCGTGGGGATTGTGGATCTGAAGTCCTAAAAGGAATTTCATTTCCCCCATTAATGACATCTCAAATCTACTGTGCATTAATTTTTCAAATCGTTTAGAAAATTTAGGGTTTGTAGACCCAAAAATTATTCAACAACATAAAATGTGGCACACGTAAATGTCTTCCTCCGTATTTTAGCATGAATAGAGTTTCAGGTCAATGGTACCTTTGGTAAAACCTTTGGACATCAAGAAATTTGAGAGTTCATCATACCATGGCTCTTGGAGCTTGTTTCGAATCCATAATAGAGGCTTCCTAGACGGTAAAACTTTTCTGGATGATCAGGAATCAATAACCCGTCTGGTTTGTGCACATAAACCTCTTACTTCAATGGACCAGTTAAGAAATGGCATTTTCATGTCCATCTGAAAAATTGGAAAAGACTTTGTGTGCAGCATATGACACAAAAAACCTGACAAAAAGCCGCTTCCAAGCGAGCACTGGAGTAAATGATCTCGAAATCAATACCCCTCTTCCTGAGCATAACCCTTTGCTACAAGGTCGTTGCTTTGTTTGCGAATTACAATGTTGGTCGTCATCCTTTTGTTTCTCCATAACCACTTTAAGCTTAGATGACTTCTTGCCAAAAGGTTTGCAACGAGTTTCCCAGACTTGTATCTGCAAAACCGATGAGCTCTTCCTGCATTGCCTCTATCCAAGCAGAATCAGCCATTGCTTCCTTAATGTTTTTCGGTTCAGCTGTACTCACGGTGAGTGCGAACATACACATTTCAGGATCGGTTGCAAGTTGTCATCTTGTTTGCACTGGCTTCGATGGATTTCCACGAACTTGAGTTAACGGGTGATCTTTTGTCCATCGGTATTCAGAATCTTGAGGTTGATTAAAGGTATGCATATTTGAATTACCAATATTGCGTGAGGAAGACTCAGCAACTTCTTGTACCGGTGTACAGAAAGGATTGGTAAATTCTGCTTGATCATTGTTGTTTTCTTCAGCATTGACATGTGTTGGAGTTGATGGTTCTGTTGTAGGGTGAATATTCGTTGAAGGTAGTATGTCTTGTTGAGCAGAATTGTCGGTGGGAGAAGAAGACTTGTTGACACGTGAAGTACCCGCATTGAAAAATTCATCGTACAAAGGACCAAATAGAAGATCCAACTCTTGTTGTGATGGAACAGTTGTATCTGCTGAAGGAGAAACATTTTGTAGTTGTGGGTCGGGGTTAGAGTTGTCATAATCTGACGCCTTTTGTCGTTGAGGAACGAGGCCTGAAGTGTCATTAGCAACAGACGTCTCTGACATCTCTTTGATCTCATCAAATCTGAGATGTATGGATTCGAACATCAATCTTGTCCTCCTTTGTATAGACAAACATATTCCCTTCGACTGAGTGGATATCTACCAGAATGCAACGAAACCCTTTTTTCTTTTATCTTATCTAAATCTTCACCATCTCGTAGTTTAGGTAACAAGTGGCAACAAAATGTGAGGTGTTTAATTGAAGGTTTCCCTGTCATTGCTGATTGATATGCCATTTCCAGGTGTCGGGATAATGATAGATCTATTTTTGGTATAGCATGCGATTGCAATTGCTTCAGCCCAAAAGAACAAAGGAAGTTTAGAAGCTAAAAGCATTGTTGTGCTACTCAACTAGAGTGACGGTTACATCTTCGACAACGCTGTTTGTTCAGGTGGTTCGAGGAGTATAAGTTTTTGATGCTCAATTCCTTCTTCTTTGAAGAATGCATGGAGTGTCTTGTTTAAGAACTCCGTGCCTCTGTCAGTTCGAACAGAAATTACTAGGGCTTGAAGATTTTGTTGAATCATTATGAGGAAATCTTTTAGAACTTCTGGTTTTTTCATTCCTTGAACGTAAAAAATAGAGTCCACGTTATCCTGGAGTTAGTCTCACAATTACCAGAATAAATGTCTTCCGTTTATGCAGCAAACCCGGCATAGGACACAAAAGTCCATATGAAGTAAATTTTAACCTTCTATTTAAACTTTGGAATGTCTTTGTCTTGAATGAACTTCTTTTTGCTTTACTCACTTCATAAGAAGAACATAGTTGATCCTTGACATATTTTAGTTTCGGTAACCCCATCACGACATCCTTCTTTGAAAGCAGGTTGATGTAGTCGAAGTTAAGATGAGAAAGTCTTTGATGCCATAACCATGCTTGAGTTGGTGATGCTTTAGGCCTGACAGATTGGAGTTGATGAAGTTTGTTTCTAGAAGAGAAAATTATATAGAGATCATATCCACGATTACCGGTGAGTACATCGTTTCCCCCTTGAAGATACCTCTATACAAAACAACTTAGAATCTTTCTTGAAGAAGCAACCTCCAAATCCGCATCACAAAATTGACCAACCGAGAAGAGATTGTGATTGAGGCCTTCGACGTAATAAACCCTGTTGATCGTGATATTTCCTTGAACCAAATCTCCATAACCAAGAATTAGAGCAAATTGATCATGCCAAATGAATGGGGGGCGGTACCTAGATATTTTTCAACAAAATTGCACAGCAGTGATAGATTGCCCGTCATGTGCTTTGTGCATCCCGAGTCAACAATGAATAGGATGAGTTGTACAATCTGCAAGAGAATAGAGGATGATGGAATTTTTGACAAATTGGATCCATAAAGTATATAGTTTCAAGGACATTAGTTATCCTAATGCATTATCAATAACAAAACTAACTCTCTTTTGCACATTCTCAATCCTAACTTAGGCACCCACTTCGTGTTTCTGTCTTAGGAACCCATTTATATTATCCTGATGGGCATTTGTTGTACTATCCACCATATCCATGCCTTACTAGTTTATCCTCATACATCACCTATAGTAATCTTGGATTTTATGAGTAGTGGTTTCTGATGCAACTGTTTTCAAATGGGGTGTTGCGCAACAGATTTGTTCGCGTAGACGTTTATGTTTTCCTAGTACTAATAGGGACTTACTTTATGCTTCTTAGTTATAGCATTCACGTCAATCAAATATTTTAGAGACACAACATCCTGATTCGAATTAAACACACAGTTCCACAATTAGCACTAACAACATTAACATTCGAAGTTCTGGAATTATAAACTGTCATCACACGCAGTTTACAGACTTTGTTTGAATTAAAATACTAGAAATCCCTAAAGGGTGGTCTTCTACTTCAATCTCTTAAACTTAAACTTCCAAGTGTTTGGCACGACCTTATCTTTCATTTGAGTGCTCCTAAGCTGTGGTCGGCTAACATTAGTTCTTTGAATTACTCCTGTAGAGGAATAATACAATCGCGAGGATTAGTCTTCCCTATAAGTCTGAGGAAACTATGGTGCTCTAGTTTTGAGTTGTGCTAGTGTCAATTCGATACATTTCTTGTTAAATCACATATGTGTTTCATGTCTTTTTTCTTGCAGCTTGTATTGCTGTTTGAGGCAAAATCTGTGTAGTGACTGGTTTTGATAAACCCTCTGACTCATTAGTTTTTGGAACTGACTTTTTCTTTGAAATTTTTTTCCTCTCAAGAGTAGCTTAAAAGGAGTCGGTTTCCTAAAACTGATAGGTTTTTTGGAATACTTTTTGCATTTAGGTCTTGTCGAACAACAGATGGTTTCATCAAAACTTAAGTTTCTATAGATTTTCTTTTTATTTATCAATGAGTTTTCTTTACCTCACATAGGGCGAATGTTCATTGTGCCTTTATCAGTTGGCAATTCAATCTTGTATTTTGAGATATTGTTCACGTTCTTTTAGAAATACATTTGACGCTTTTTCTTTGCAAACTGTGTCATTTTTTATTTGTTCTTGACATTGTTGTAAAGCCAGTTCAAGAGAAATCGAGTGTTTTTCTAATTTAGCAAAACTTCATAAAAGCTACAGGTATAACTTCTTTACCCTACAAGAATTCAGTTGTTCGAAAGCGTTTGTACAAGACATTCACATTTCTTTACACTTATGAAGTATAATCCTTGCAAGTTCAGAGTTAGAACTAACTCAGATTAACGAATCAAATAAGAACACATAACACATTAGGACATACTATCTTTGCAACAGTATATCAATACATGTTTGAAAATTCTCTCTGCCTTATCAGATTCAGTTCGTCATTTCATCTTCAAGGGATTCAACGTACTTTAAATCAGCATGCATTTCTTGCTTTAGGTTCTGAACAAATGCGAAACTATCATTTTTTGTGTCTTAAGGCAAGAGGCATCAAACATGTCTTAATCAGATTTCCATGTCTTTAGCAGTTGGTGCAGAAAATGATCTCTAGAATGTTTCATCACCCAAGCTTGAGATCGACAAGTTCCTCTAAGATGATTTATTTATTTGAGTCATGACATTATATGCTTGTCTACTTTTGCTTATTGACTTTGAAAAACTGTGTAAGGAAATCAATGTTTTTGAAAAAATTTGAATTTTTGTTTTCACAAAAGGATTTTCTCCACATTTTCCATCCTTACTTCATTTGCGTGTGCCAACTGTATTTGATAATTCCTGGGTTGGGGGTTTAAATTTTCCATAAGACTATGTAACTTTGGTAATCATAGGGTTTCACGAAGTCTTTACAATTTTTTCTCGACCTTTCCCTCTTTTCCAGAGTCAGTGTCTCTCCCTATCTTGGACGAGTCAGTTTGCAGAATCAGATTAGGTCATATGGGATCTCAAAACAACAGGGTTTCTCATATGAAGACCTTTTTTGAGATACATAAGATTAGTCAAAAGTAGGTCCTTTCTATTAAATGAGTGGCATTTGGGGCTAACATATGAATGGTTTTGGATTGGATATGACACCTTTGTAAACAATTTCATTCAAAAACTTTAATTGGTTTTCCATTGAAATCATTTTGTCAATATCTTTTTCTTCCTTAAGTTTCAAATCCGTTATTACCTTTGTTTTCTCCTTGACAAGACCTTCGTAATGTGACTTTGTTAAAAGACTTTGTTTGACTAACTCATCGTGTTTCTCTTTGATAACAGAAATTTCATAGGCTTTAACCTTTAAACCTTCTTTTATGTCAATGTCTTTTTGAGCTAATAGTCCTAGAGTTTCATTTAAATTACGTTCAAGTTTGTCATAGTCAACTGTACGGTCATTAAAAGCTATGTACTCCTCAAGCTCAGTCTATTTATTTTAAAGTGCAACTAAGCAACTATCCCGAATACTATTAGATTCCCCCAGAGTTCTACAAGTTTTCGTAAGAACAGATTTGCACTCAGTCAATTCTTGAGTTAATGTTGCATTTGCTTTCTTTAATTGCTTTTGAATCTTTTTATTTTCATCAACATCAAGTTTTAAATTTGCAATTAAATTAGCAAGAGTGCAACAATGCTTCATCATCACATTCAACATCATTTTGGTCAGTCTGAATATCATTATCATACATATCTGGTAAATTAGGAATGACATTGCTATCATCCGTTTCCACTACACATGTGTCACTAATGGATTCAGATTGCTCAAAATGTTGTATTTCATTGGCAAATACATCATTTTCAGTATCGTATTATACCTGTTCCAATGGCTCAAAATTAGTTCCCGAGTCTTCATTAGGAACCTCCTGGATCTTTGCCATGTAGCTGTAATGCGCTTCCAACTCTTGTTTATTAATTTCTTCATCTGTGTCTGCTAGCCAGTCAGATTGCTCTGCTTGAAGTTAACACCTTTTCTCAGCTTGTTTACACAGCAACATCTTTTCCTTGAACGAGGAGTCTTTAACCCATATTGGCTTTCTGCATTCCTTAGACAAAAGACAAAATTTGCCTTGCAGTTAAAACCACTGTATCTCAGACGCTGCACTTACTTGACCACCTACGTGTCCCCTAGCCCTAGCAACATTCACTACTGCCCTCTGATTCCCGAAACTGTCCATCTGATTGTCAATCTTGTACCCATAAAGAAGTATCCACATTCTTGTTTCTGGTGTTTGAAGAAATTCTGATGTTTTGTTGGTAGGTTTGGTAAGTTTCTTGAAGTATCTTTGCAAAGAGAGCCAGCCAATTTTTTTGCAGTCTTTGTCCTTATTGAGCTTGTTCAGGATCAAGGTCGTCCATTCCAGAAGCTGACTGACTCGATGGAGGTGTTGATTGTTTTGCTATCTTCTTTTGCCTTTGTGTCTTGTAGTTGCATGAATCTGGATGGGAAGTGAGGCTTTTGATGTTGGTGCATATGATTTATGAGACTTTGATGTTTTGATAATAGGAGTCTTAAAGTGTTTGAGCGCTGTAGCAACAAAGTGCTAATGGGGTTAGCATCTTGGCTTAGTCTTATCACACGGAGTTCATTACCTTCCTTTGATATTGTTTAGAATGTCAAAAGAGTTTGTGATATGAAACTTCATCCAACTTGTGTTGTTTGCTTGACAATTTGACAAATCTTGACCATTCTGGTTGAAGTTTGTGAAGAAGATTGAACATTGACTTGCAAACGGTAGCAACTGTCAAAATGTATTCTGATCAAGTCAGTCATCATCTGTGTAGAATCTTGGTAGTAATGAACTCAAATTTGTTTCTCCATCGTGAGAGGTGAATTTTCCAAACACCCAGAATAAGTTTGTCTTGACATCTTGAATGTTAAGGGATTCACCTTGTTGTAACCTTTCAATAGCTTCCCACATTTCATGAGCTATCTTGCATGCATCAAAACAAATTTTTTTTTTTTGAGTATATTTCATCTCCAAGGGTGGGATATGGGATAAGGGCTTGTAGGGGCTTATTGGGGCTTGGGCTTTTTATAAAAAATAAGCCGACTTATAAAATAAGCCCCGTTTGTCACGCGGGCTTATGAAGTCATAAGCCTTTATAAGCCCCAGCCCCATAAAAGGGGCTAAAAACTTTAGCCCGGGGCTTATGAACCAATAATTACTTATATACCCCTAAAAATATCTAACATACATTAAAAATTTATTTAATTATGTCCTTTTTAGTAATTTTACAATAATAAGCCCCAGCCTCAGTCCATTTGCCAAACAAGTTTAAAAAAATACACACCTTCCACCAACATTATTGCAGTTTCACCAGTATATTATAATCAAGCTCATGGAAGTTTTCAAAACTGTTTTTCAACCATATGCAGAATTTCATTACACTGGGGGTCGCCTCTCCCCATGTTCCTTCGATTTTAGCCTTAAGTGCTAAGGTTTCTCTCTTTAGTTTTTCATCGGCGAGTTCATCATACCATTTGTGATCTTGGAAATAGGTCATGTTTCCTACTCGAACCATTCCGGGTAGTTCCCCACTATTATAGAATCCATCAATATCCGAGTTACATGCGGGCCATTTAGTCTTCCCGTTTTTAAAGCGGTATGGTTCACATATATGATCATATAGCTGATACGATACCTCATTCTTTGACCATGGTTCCTCGAGACCTTGTGTTTTATTATTCAACTCTTGCTCATATTCGTCGTATGTTTTGATCTTTTGGGTGTTGTAAGTGAAAAGATCAGGGTCAATTTTGAGGAGGTGGTTGAATTCTTCAAAGGGTATACACAAGGGCGAATCGAACTTAAACAAGTCATCATCGATTTTAAAGATTTCAGAAATGTTGTCAATCACATCGGGGTCATCTTCATCTTCAGTTTCCTCTTCTTCGTCATGTTCGCAAAGATTGTAGAACTTTAGAACAAATCTTTCGACTAGATCATCCCAAGTAGATATAGTGCCGATACATTCTTTTGTAAACCATTCGCTTGCGGCACCTGAGAGTGAAATAGGGAAGACACTAAGTCTAAATCGGTCATGACTTAGCCCCCCTTATTTTGAGTGGCTCAACTACTTCGAGGAAACTATTAATGTGTTTAAACACATCTTCTCCATCATTATTGTAAAAAGCGTTGTCACGAATTTTTAACAAGAATGTTCCTTCGATCTCAATGAAGTTCTTTTCTATCATTTTCCCATTGTTATCGTTTGAGACGAAGCTTTTACTAGTAGCAGAAATGTATTCCTTCATGATCGGTCCTGCCATTATGATCTTCTTCTTAACCTGAGAACAAGAATAAAATGATCAGTAAGATGTGCCCTCAAGGGAGAGAACATATAGAAACAAGCAGAAAACCGATTATGAAAAACTGGTACTATATCAGACGACTAATACGCCGTATTCTATTGATCGAAATACGCCATATGAGTCTGTTGAATAGCAGTACGCCGTATTGAGTTTACTAAATACACCATATTGTTTAGAAGAACAGATACGCCGTTTAGACAGTAAAAACAACACGCTATTCTGAGCAGAAGGTTAGATACGACGCATCCAACTAGTGGATACGTCATATTAAGTGATCAGTCAGAATAGAATACTATATAAAATACAATTAAATGCGGGAATTTAAACAAACAATTTAAAACACACAATGCAAATGAATACAAAAAGGTTTTAAATAATTAGATTATACTAAACTAATTAATTAATTAGAGGTTAGAAATACTGATATGAATAAGGTTTAATTAATTCAGTCCCCGACAACGGCGCCAAAAACCTGATGTGTCGTTGTGTAGGTGTTATTTATGATTATCAAGTTTTACATATGTATTTAGCCGACAAACCTAAAGACAACACTTTAATGGGTAGAGTACCCGGTCAAGATGTAGCTTCGCTGTAAGTAGGGTGTCGAACACTAAGAGTGAAAGTTAACCTAATATTCTATCAGTATTTTAATCTATCTAGATTAGTCTAATTACTTGTTAAACCTGTACATATTTACTAGAGATAAATGGGGGGTTTGAGCCTGAGAGACTGGTACAGGTTTACGGTGACAAATATCAATTCTAAGCACAATCCAGACTAAAGCAAATAAACACAAGACAAAAGAGTGGTACGAGCCAATTAATAGAAAACTGTATTAACCATGTTAAATCCAATTAAATGCTGGTTTGATTAATTAGTGCAATGCCTGCTTATCTCGAGGCGGCATATCATTCTTAAGACTTAGGCTGTTCTTCTTCCTAAGACCTAGATACGAACAATCCTATCACGATTAACGCATCCGCATAAAGCATCCTATAGTCTAATTATAATCTATCATAGAGAATTAAAGCAGTGTTGATCCTGTTAATACCCTAGCCCATTAGGACTTTACCCACTTATTGCTTGACGTTGTTTAATACACCGGTAGTCCACCACCAAAATCAATTACCAATTAATCAAGAACAATATTGGTTGAACAATTATCGGGTCACCTGCCGGTCCAACTAACCTCATAATCAAAGAGTAATGATAACGTGTCATTTGTGATCCTATTGGTCCGAGCATACAAAATACAACATGGAGAGCTATCCCGGCATCTAGATTACTGGTTAAGTCTCACTAGACCGAGTTGAATGATAGGTCGCATGTACAAGCACATAAACAAGTATAAGGCGATAAACATAATTAAACAATCAACGATAAATTAAGCAAGCCGAATTAAAACAAACCAAACATATAATCTTCATTAATATGGCTAATACCCGAGGGTATTAGCCCACAATCATTATAATGTTTCAAGTGTGATAAAACAATTAAAAATTGAATGATTAAGAAAGTAAGAATTACACGATGTCTTCTATGGAATTAGGTTTGGTGCTCGACCTTGGCTGCTCTTTATCGCTTGAGAAATTCGACTTCAGATGTATACTATACAAAGAATATGATATTGCATACTGAAACTTGTATTTGAGCCTCGTATTTATAGTGTCTAAAAATTCCATCGATATGCCGTATAGAGAGAGGTAAATACGGCGTATAGGGTTAATTTCCTTGAAGTCTGCGATAAGATCAAATCAATCAAGATTAATTACCATCAATCACATTAATTATGTATCTTTAACTGATGAACAGCTGTGCATACGGTGTATTGGTGAAGAGTGATACGCCGGATCAGGAATTGATCATTACGCGTTTCTTGTGATGAGCTGGCGCTGATACACTGTATCTTCTTTGCTGGATACGACGTATTGTAGCAGTTAACATTTTTCTTTAAATGTCTTCGTTTTAGCTCCAGAATTGCGCCTTTTTGCTTCGTCTTCACAAGTGACTCCTTAATTACTGCAATCATAAACTTGAAGCAATTAAGTACAAATATCTTGCAATAATTATATAAAAGTGGGTAAAATGTATGGGATAAATGATGGTAAAATATGACGTTATTTGATGATATCAACATCCTAATCCATTTTGACTTTTCTACACCCATGTTGACTAGTAAAAGTCAAAGTTATAAATATATTTCTTCAACAATAAAAAACATAGAATGCTATCTAAACTGAATCAGCCTTTGAACAGACCCGAAAGACCTAACATAGTCAATCTAATAGCACATTCAAACAAAAATTACACAAAGACGGCTAATCATACTCTTGCAAAAGACGAAATGAACTCATAAATGTTATGTTCAGCTTTTAATTGCCAAAGGAGCTCATCATCGTCATCATCATGGTTATCATCAAGTTGATTAGATCCAAAATCAAAGATATCATGGAGAGTCTTTGATATTAGGTTGTACTATACAACCTTTCCAGAGAAGTTGATCACCAACAAAGAATCCTCTTCCCTTTATAACAATATGCCAAACAGTAGACCGAATCGACCATCCTTCGGGAAGTGAAGTCATAAAGTCATCAGTATCAACACGGTACCTAACCGACCAAACATAACACCTTTTCATCATCTCGTAGATAGTACACTCTCTAGAGCCAATATCATCTCTACAAACAAGAACCAAACACCCACACGACTCAAACAATTTCCCTTCCAGATGCAACAAGTGAGGTATTTGAATGAGTATTGGCATTGAATCCATATAGCTATAAGACTCAAGGAAGTTCATTACCCATTGAGGGATTTGTATGGTTGTTATAATTGGATGTTCATGGTCTTCAATATCTCATCTGTAATGTGTAAGCTTCCTATTATTAGTTTCTAGCCAATGTAAGGCATCATTCCAATAGATTGCACTATCAAAATGATAAAAAACTAAAGTAGTTTAAATGGTCCTTGCACCGGCTCCAATTGCCTGTCTCTGAAGAATAAATTTGTATATCAATGTCACAAGATGTGTGTCCAGCATCTACCAATTTGTAGTGTGGTGATTTTGTAGGATTAAAGGCCATTCTCAAACCATCACTTCTATAATAATGTGTATTATCAAGCGTGTTAATACAAATAAACCCATAAAGAACGTTTATTTAATTGTACGATCCTCTCATGTTTTGTTGATAAGATTTAGTAAAATCTTTATGAAAGTAAAATTGCCCTAAATGTCTTAATCGTTTATTGTCCATTTTTAAGCATCACTTTAAATTTCATACAAAACAAGTGAAGTAATATTTGCAGCATAAATAGCATCATCATTTGCAGCATATCTTAACATAATCTTACAAGATTACACATGATCTCTCAAGATTTTGCATATCAAAATTCGGATTGTGTTACTGTGCGCCGGTTCCCTTCGATATAAAGGCCGATTCTGTTCAGCAACAGAACCGGCGTAACCGGCCTACAATAAAATCTATGGCTATAAATACCAAGCCATTTCTCTTGTTTAGACACACATTTCTAACAATTAACTCTCTTATCTACTGATCATTCTCTCTATTCTTCCATAGTTTTATTTAGCATTTTGTAGGTAATTCTATTCAAACAAGAAATTGACAAACACCCCTTCGAGACAATCAAGTACCAAGTATCTTGCTTCGCATCTCCATAGCCTCTTCAAGATTAGTTTGCTGAATCTTGTATATCATATACCTGTTGTAGTTGCATTCTCCATCATTGTAAAATTAGAATAGTGTTGTTGGGTTGATTCTACCGAGTGAAGAATCCGTTATCTAGATTTGTACCATTAAAAGGTGTAAGCAACGTTGTGAGGCTTCTCCGTCGGTTAAAGGAGATTGGTGACTAGTGTTTACAAACTTTCGAGTAGGTGACTCAGAGAGTGAAGCAGGGCAAGAAAGGTATCCTTGTAGCCAAACCACTATAAATACTTGTGTCTTGGTTACTTCTTTCTAAAAATTAGTTTTACTTGTCTTATTCCTATTCTCATACATCAATATCGTACAATCTTCACATAAGATCAAAACAAATTTCAAAAAATTGTAGAAAACTATTCAACCCCCCCTTCTAGTTTTCCACAATTGGTTTCAAGAGCAAGGTTACAAAAGTTTTTAAAATATACTGTATTTTAAAACTTTAAAACGATTATGGATTTGGAAAACTACAAAGAAGGTAAGTCTATGCAACGACCACCTCTCTTTGAGGCTA
>BQNB010018542.1:10306-68147 GCA_026074375.1 Tanacetum coccineum
TTATGTTAATCTCGGCATTTTCTTTAAGCTTTTTAATCCATACCTCTATTTTAGTTCTTTTTTGAGCAGATTCCTCTTGATGATTAGCCAATGATTCTTCTAAGCTTTGCCTCCTTTCAGCATATGGCGGACGATTATCAATCTTAGTGTAGTATCCAGGTGGTCCTATACAAAATTTTCCTCCATTACTTCCGTTAAATGACGTTGTTCATCTAAATTCTCCATATCTGACCTCTTCCATTTGTTTAACTTCCTCGTTAAGGGGACAATCTTTGTCGAGGTGAGGTCCTTCGCAAATTTGGCATCCAACCTGGATTGCATGAACACTTTCCTTTAGTTTCTTCATGTCTCTTCCCAGGTTGTCCAACTTGTTAACTAAAGCAGCTAACATCCTGGCTAACTCATACTCCTATATTCCTGCTTGTTGTGCCGTGTTGCCATTTTAAGAGTGGTAAGCCATGGTTTGATATTGCTTTCGATAGCTTCGAGGTGGTTCATCCTGGGGACGGGTCCTGTGAATTAAGCATTTGACGGTTCATTAGTGCTCAAACCCTTATAAATAGATATTTACTTTTGATGACTGTTGATGTCGTGGGTAAGGCATTGTATAGAGGTCATTATACCGCTCACATGCCTGTATAATGATTACATATCATTCTTGCTTTGAAGTTCTGGGATGTCTTCAAGCTGCTTTGCAGTCATGGAAGGTGGGTAGTACCTTTGGATAAAGGCCTTCTTGAGGAGATCACATGTATTGATAGTTCCTGGGGCTAGTCTGTCCACCCATCTTTTTGCGGCTCCAGTAAGAGTAAAGGGAAAAACTCAGAGCATGACTGCGTCTTTAGTGACTCCGGGAATATTAAATAAGCCAATGATGTTGAGGACCCTATCAATGTGATCGTGAGCATCCTCGTCTTTATTCTCGAAGAAAGTGTCTTCCCTCAGTTCGCGCATGAACTGACTCTTAATTTCGAAATTAACATTGCCTTCGATTTCGGATTTAACCATGCCCGGTGCTAGGTTTTCTTGTGACAATGCTAAGTATTGTTCCATAGTGAGAGTATCAATGTCTACTCCAGCCAAGGTTCCTGCAGATATAGAGTTTAGAAAAAAAATGAGAAATAATGAAATAATCAAATTAATTCTAATTTTTAGTTCCCCGGCAGCAGCGCCAAAAACTTGATGCGTATTTTCTTTTAAAATATATTTTTATTAAGTTTTAAATTTATAAAACTCGATCTACCTAACGACGCACTAACGGGCAGAGAACCCGATCGTGGGTAGTATAGATTGGTAAATCCGAGGTCGTCCCAAGAGCGAAGTTGAAATTAGTTTTAATTTGAAGTGTCATGTATTGAAAATGGTTTTTTAGAATTGATTTGAAATAAATAAATAACAATAAAATAAATAACTGAAAAGTAAAAGGATAAGAGATATCAAGAGAGAAAACATGCTAACCAGTTACTTCATTACTATTGTTATGATGACAATTTACTGTGCAATGTCAAACTATGGTTTCATTACTGGTTTCTAAGGTCGATAGACTTGAATGTGCATATGCAGTCTATCCTATACTTCCTGCGATTCAGAATCAGTCCTGAATCATCTGGGAGGTAGGTTATCTAGGTTGCAGTGATTAATCCCAACTATTCCTAAAACATATCAAATAACCTATAAAGATTATTAACCCCCTCTGAAAGAGTTCCTGTGCTTTTTAAGTATCGAGTAATATGTGCGGTGACCGGTCAGTTTCTACACTAGGTAAGGAGTTAGTGATCCTCCATAGTACCCATTGGATCCCATCATGACATTGTAATCTATTAATGGGGCAAGCTAGGTCCAAACCACCCGTACTACCAAAACCTAAGGTTATACGATAGTCAAGGAATATCTAATGAAACCATAATTTAACATGAAACAATCATAACAAAAGTAACTACATAACTAGGTCAGCATTTTAAGTGCTTAGCCACTCATGGTAACGGAAACACAGTAAGAGATAGAAGAAATCATATATTGAAAACTCATAATTCTTACAGGATTTGTAATTTGAACGATTAAATACAAAACGTAAGTAGAGTGTGATCTCCTTTGGACTCCAGGTGGAATTCTTCGAAGGTTGAAAGCCTTTGTCGCCTCTTCAATTGGCTGTGGAGGAAGTGATATCAAAATAGCTTGAATGAGGCCTCTATTTATAGATATCGTACATGTTACGGCGTAACCAATAAAGGTGTTACTCCGTAACCAACTTACACGGCATTCCATAATTAAGCAGTTGTTATGGCGTAACCAGATATGGTGTTACGCCATAACCTTCATATAACTTCCATATGTACGTGATCTTCATTCTATATTTGTGGATCTTCATGGTTACGGCGTAACTGGATAAGGTGTTATGCCGTAACTGTAACTTTGACGAGATTTCCTTCTAAATATAGGGTTATGGCGTAACTAGATATGGGGTTACGCCGTAAAGTCTTCCTTGATCTTCGTACTTGCTTAATTTTTGTTACAGCGTAACCATTTTTGGTGTTACGCCGTAACATTCTTTAGAATTTACACTTTAAGTCCTTTTTCCCTTGTTCCTTGTCACTTTCCTGCATTTGACCTGAAAACTACAAAATAACAGAAAATGTCTCATTTTCGAGTGTTAGTGAAACATTTGCAGGTATTTTAGGAGGTATTTTACCACCGAAAAGTATTAAATATTTGATGTTATCAATAAGCCAAAAATAAGCTTACCAAAGCTTTTAAATAAGCCAAATAAGCTATAATATATAATAAGAAAATAATGCCATTTAACCAACGCAACCACTATATTAAAATGACCAACCCTTGTTTCCCTTTTTCCCTTTGTTCGAACCCATATGCACCCTATATGGTGTTTCATACATTTTTTGTGTTTGATTTTTTTGAAAACGCACCGTACAACTAACATCTATGCATCATTAGGCTTCAAAAAGTACAAGAATTTTTAAAGAATTGACAACTTACAAAGAGGGTTTTGAAGACGAGATCGACACGAAACTGACAACCCAAATGTTGTGTTTTATATACCCACGCCTATTGGAATCAACCCGATAATGTTTAAGCCTTCATATTTCTTGATCAAAATCAAAATAGAATGTGTGTGTATGTTGTTTAGGTTCGGATGAAACAAGGAAAAGAAGAGAGATAATGTGTAGTGTATGTTTTCAAAATGAGTTAATGTGTATTTTGGAATCAAATGGACAAGGTATAGTACCAAGGGGAGACACACTAGCTAAAATCAAGCCTTGTGGTTCCCCTTGTAGGGCTCGAACCGATGGCATCCTAGGGGGCATCCTAGGTGCGTTTTGGTTCTTGTCAGGTTACTTAACGACCATAACTTGTAATTTAAAATGTGACCCGAAGTTTTCTAGTATTTTTATTGGATTTAAAAATATATTTACATGAACTTAGAATATTCACACGATATGTTTTATAGTTAGATTGGTTTAAATCAAGTATTGAACATTTACGGACGTGCCAGAACGCGTTGTCTGACATTTTAAGCCGTTTGCGGGACAAGCCTCCCGGAAAGTGATCAAATAAGATTGTAAACCTCTAAAAAGGTATAATATATGAAGTAAAAGATTTATTGACCAAATAAAATATAGTTTGACTACCGTCAACACGGTAATCGCTAACGGAAAATGATAAAAGTCAAAAAGTTAAAGGACTTAAATAGAACATTACATGACTAGAAAATCCACAAGGGTTACATTCTACCCCCTTAAAAGACATTTTACCTCAAAATTTAACTATTGCTAGAGCTAAAGAGATGTAGGTATTTGAGTTTCATTTGATCCTCACATTCCCAAGTAAATTCAGGTTCTCGTTTCAAATTTCATCGAACCTTGACGATGGCAATTCTACTATGCTTCAGCTTCTTAAACTCATGCTCTAAGATTTCTATAGCTCTTCCACAAAGTTTAACTTAGCATCGACTTAGATCTCTTCTAGAGGTATCTGTAGTGTTGGGTCAGCTAAACATTTCTTGAGGTTTGATACGTGAAATGTGTCATGAACACCATTTAGCTCCTCAGGTAGTCTTAGTCTATAGGCTACTGGATCGATCCTCTCAGTGATCTTAAATGGTCCAACAAACCTAGGTGCTAGTTTTCCCTTCTTCCCAAAGCGTACCACACCTTTCAAAGGTGACACTTTGAGCAGGACATGATTACCTACCCTAAATTCTAGAGGTTTCCTTTTCTTATCTGTAT
This sequence comes from Tanacetum coccineum, assembly GCA_026074375.1. Taxonomy (NCBI): domain Eukaryota; kingdom Viridiplantae; phylum Streptophyta; class Magnoliopsida; order Asterales; family Asteraceae; genus Tanacetum; species Tanacetum coccineum. The sequence goes on from BQNB010018542.1 coordinate 14,551, forward strand.
AGCTTTTCTGACGATCACGTGCAGCCTTAAGCCTATCTTTGATCTGTTAGATTTTCTTAGTGGTTTCTTGCACTATCTCATGCCCTATCAGTTATCCTTCTCCAACTTCTGCCCATAGGATTGGTGAGCGGCACTTTCTGCAGTACAAATCTTTGAACAGTGTGCACCTAATGCTATAATGATAGCTATTGTTGTATGAGAACTCAACCAATGGAAGATGAACATCCCAACTTCCCTCGAAGTCAAGGACGTATGCTCTGAGCTTGTCTTTCAATGTCAGAATAGTACTCTTGCTCTGACCATCGGTTTGAGGATCGTAAGTCGTACTCATGTCTAATTGGGTTCCTAGTACTTCTTGCATTGACTGCCAAAACCTTAGCGCGAAATGACTATCAAGATCAGATATGATCAAGATTGGCACACCATGCCTTGTAACGATCTCATTGAGATAAAGTCTAGCTAACCTATCCATCTTATAGTCTTTACGCATGGGTAAGAAATGAGCAGACTTAGTCAACCTGTCCATGATGACCCAGATTGCATCATGCCCATTTCTAGGTCTTGGCAACTTGGGAATAGCCATGGCGTATTCTCTCTATTTCATTCTAGGGGTCTCAGGTTTCTGCACTAACTTACGATGGCCTATTTGTTCAGCTTTAATCTTAGAATAAGTCAAACACTTGCTAACATATAGGGCTATATCTTTCTTCATTCTTGACCATCAGTACATGTCCCTAAGGTCATAGTACATCTTATCGGCTCCTAGGTGTACTGAGCATTTCAACTTATGGGCTTCATCTGTTATTAAGGTTCTCACATCGCCCTTAAAAAGGGACCCATATTCGATCTAGATAATATAATGTTCCATCACTCCTACATTCCACCTGCTCGTCTAGCCCTCGCAGCATTTTGGCTGGGGCATTGACAGCCTTAGATGCTTTATTTTGACCCGCTAGTATCTTATCCTTGATACTCGACTGAATGGTCATGTTCATAGCTCTAACTCTCTTAGGCTTAATCCTTTCCTTTCTACTTAGTGCATCTGCTACTACGTTCGCCTTACCAGGATGGTACCGAATTTTGCAGTCATAGTCACTAAAAGCTCTCAGTTCTTAACAACCTCAATCTTACTAGGGTCTACATGAATGCCATTACCATTAATCACATGCCCAAGGAACTACACTTCTCGCAACCAGAATTCACACTTGGAAAACTTTGCAAACAATTTCTCCTTCTTGAGCAGGTCTAAGACTAATCTTAGATGCATCTCATATTCCTCCTTAGTCTTTGAGTAGATCAAAATGTCATCTATGAATACATAACAAACTTGTCTAGGTAGGGTCTCCATACTCGGTTCATCAAGTCCATAAATACCGTGGGTGCATTCGTCAGACCAAAGGGCATTATTATGAGCTCAAAATGTCCATATCGAGTTCTAAATGCAGTCTTTGGAATGTCGTTCTCATGCACTCTCAGCTGATGGTATCCGGACCAAAGATCTATCTTAGAGAAGTATTGTGATCTTTGAAGTTGATCGAATAGGTCATCTATCCTGGTAAGGGGATAACAATTATTGATAGTCAATTTATTCAACTCTCTATAGTTGATACATATCCTAAATGAACCATCCATTTTCTTAACGAACAATACCGGTGCTCCCCATGACGATAAACTTGGTCAAATGAAAACCTTGTCCTGGAGTTCTCTGAGTTGACTTGACAACTTCTCTATTTCAGAGGGCCTTAAACAATAGGGAGACTTCGCGGCCGGCATTTCTCCAGAGATTAAGTCGATATGAAATTCGATTTCTTGAGATGGGGGTAATCCTAATAGGTCGTTAGGAAATACCTCAGAAAAATTTCTAATGACAACTATGTCCTTCAGTTTTTGCTCTTTAACTTTTGCACTCTTAGAATGTCTCACCTTCTCTCTGGGCCTTTCTCCTAAGACTCTAAGCATTTCATCATTTTGTAGTGGAATCCTAACTACCTTCTCATGGCAAACGATCTTGGCCTTGTGCGTAGACAACCAGTCCATCCTTACGATTACATCAAAACTTCCATGTCCAAACGGTATCAAGTTGATATCAAAGGTATGACCTTCTATCTCTAGTTTTCAACCTCAAATAACCTTATGGATCTCTATTAGTTGACGGCTAGCTATTTCAATCTCGTAACTAAAACCTAAGTTACTGGGCTCTATGTATAACAGAGGTACGAAAGTAGTGGAGACAAAGCTATAATCAGCACCAAAATCAAATAAAGTCATAGCATAATGGTTGTTTAAAGTGAACGTACCCCTCATAATGTTTAGGTCCTGGCGAGCTTCCTCTGCTCCCATCACAAAAGCTCTTCCACGTATCGGGTTGCCATTATTTTTACGACCCTGTCCTCCCTCGATAGCCATCACTTGATTTGGACGGCTTCCTCCTGGTCTTAGGGTTGGGTTTAATCTAGGACATGTTGCCTTGTAATGGTCAGTACCACCACATTCAAAACACGCCCTACAAGCAGTAGTTGGGTTTCTAGCATTCAGGGGATTCACTGCCCTAGGCCTTACCTTATAATCCTTAGCAATGTGTCTGAAGCGGTTGTAGTTTGTACACAAATGACAAGGCACCTCTGGTTGATGGTGATAGTTACAGTTTGGGCATTTGGGTGCTATACCAGTGTACTCATTCCTAACCGGGTTTGTGATTGTGGCAAATGCCCTTTCAGTCCTAAACATCTTGTTATCATTCCTAACATTTCCATCCCTACCCGACTCTCCATTATTCCCTCTCTTCTCAATATTCTTCTTTAACGCTTCATTCCTAATCGCCTCATTAGTCAACATCCTAGCTTTTAGTATAGCACTCTGAATTATCTTTGGCTCCGTTACGGCCACTATTTCATGGATTTGTGGAACAATGCCATAGATGTACCTATTAATTCTTTTGTTTTCAGGGGTAACCAAATGAGGGACTAACCTAGCAAGCTCATGGAATCTATTAGTGTACGCGGCATGGCCAGCTCCAACCAAGGTGGGGCACCAAAACTCAGTTTCTAGCTTTTGCATCTCATTGTTTGGACAGAATTCCTCCCTCAACAACAACTTAAAGTCTTCCCAGGCCATGCCAACTGCCGCTTCTCGACCTCTAGTCTGGACCTAATAGTTCCACTAGGTTAATGCCTTACCGATAAAAGAACTGGCAGTGTACTTAACCTTCTGGTTCTCTCCACGCCCACTCATATCTTGGACTAATTCCATTTTCTCAATCCAGAGAGTGTAGACTCTCGCACCACCCTTTCCATCATAATCGTTTAGGTTACAAGCCATGAACTCCTTGTAAGAACAACCACCTCGACCGTTTTTCATGTTGACAGTCCTAACATTACCCTGGTTGTTGTTGTTGATGACGTTGTCGTCTTGATTTTTATTGTTCCCTTGGTTGTTAACGTGGTTTCCTACTTGTGCTACAATAGTGGGTCGGAGGTTTTGCAACTGCTGAGTGATGATAGTAGCAAAGTCAGGGACTCCATCACCACCTTCGTTCGCTTCGTTACCTCGACTACTTCCTTGACTACCCTAATCACTTTCTTGGCCATCTTGACCACCTCTTTGGCTACCTCGGCCACTCCATTGGCCACCTCTACAACCTCCTTAGCTACCTCGGTCACTTCCTTGGCCGCCTCTACCACATCCTGCTTGATCTCTAGACCTCTCACCTTCTCGACCATCCTGTTCACTTGTCACTCCACCTCGTGTTATAGTAGTACGTCGACCAACATTGCGGGTTGTCATTGTTGAAACCATTATCCACACGAGGGAGGATACAAGTAATCATTAGGTCGGTGAGGAATTTTGAATAACGATGGTCCTAATATGCTATAGCTCGAATAACGGTCCTAGTGTGTCCACACCATTTTATTAGATATAAGAAAAAGACTCGGTCACCCTGTGTATTTTATAGTTTATCGTAGCTCGTAGTTTAAGATTGTATGACAAACAGTAATGGGCCGGGTATTAAACCTACACGTGTAAGCCCATACCAAGGCCTATGGGCCGGTTTTGTAAGAACTATAAATACCTCTTCCATCCCATGGAAGAGGTGGTTGGTCATTTTATAATACAAGTTTTACTTTCTCTCACTAGAAGCTTTTCTCTCTAGTCTTTCTCTCTCTAAGATTTGGCCAATCCACTAATCTACCATTGTGTTATGACATCCAATATCCTACCATTGGTGTCAGACCCCATGGGATGATTATATCGTGTGTATGTGCGTTTTGTTGGTTGGTTTAGATCAAAATTGTACTTTTAAGGTTCTTTAGCTCGTTCGTCCTATTTTCTAGATTTTAATGTTGTTTGTGTTAAAGTTTAGGTTTTTATAGTTGTTATAGCCTTCTAGTACTTAGTTGTGCAAAAGAATCCAGGCAAAAATGTTCAAAAGGGTGATTTTTAGGTGTTTTTAGGTGAAAAGGTACGTTTTTCTTCGCGGCGGTTTGGTATTCTATTCCTTGTTTATCGCAACGGTTTGACATACTCGTACACTGTACTGGTGGTTTGTCAGTTCATACACTGAACGCGGTTTGTCTGATGAGGCAGCGGTTTGTCAAGAAGTCAGTGACAGCGGTTTGTCGTATTCGGTAGTAGTTTGTCATCTAGTAACAATGGTTTGACAATATTGGTTTACTTGAATTATTATCATAGCGGTTTACTAACGGCGGTTTACAGGTTTTGAAGATTTTTTTTCTCAAGGCGATTTAGGAAACAAACCTCTGGCAATTTGATTTCTTTGCAGCGGTTTGGGAGTTAGTCTTCGTAGCGGTTTACTAGTAGTTCTTCGTAGCTGTTTACTAATAGCGGTTTGACTAGGTAACAGTTTGTTTACAGGTTTTGATGATTTTTACCTTATAGCGGTTTACTAAACGAACCTCTGGCGGTTTGAATTTTAGGCAGCGGTTTGGCTGTTATATCTTCGTAGTTGTTTGATAGTAGCAGTTTGGTTTAATTTTCTTCTTAACAGCGGTTTCTCTAGGCAGCGGTTTGAGACACTGTTTGGACACTTGGATTTTTTTTTTGTCTTTTTCACTTTCAAACTCTAAGACTTAACAAATTCAAAACAACAAAACACTTTATCAATCATCACCACTTTTTACATACACTTACTAATCATTGAACGATCAACTCATATCATTTCAAAATCACTTATGATGGCTAATCTTTCTGAAGATATCCAATGTGCCAGTTTCGATAGCCACCCACCAATGCTCGATAGGTCTGATTTTGAGTCTTGGCAACAACGTATTCGTTTGTACTATCTAGGAAATGATAATGGGGAGAACATACTTAAGTCAATTGATGAAGGTCCATTTAAGATGGGAAAGTTTAGAGAAACACTTGCTGAAGGTGCACTTCGTCTAGGACCAGAACAGAATAGAGTCTTTGCAGACCTTACACCTAAATAAAATAAGAGGTTTAAAGCTGGCATTCGTGCAACGAATATCCTACTTCAAGGTTTACCAAAAGACATCTACACACTTATTAACCATTACACTGACGCCAAAGACATTTCGAATAATGTAAAGATGCTCTTGGAAAGTTCTGAGTTAACGAAAGATGAACGTGAATCACAGCTATACGATGATTTTGAACACTTCCATCGGAACAAAGGAGAAACCATTCACGAATACTATGTCAGGTTTACAAAGCTCATTAACGACATGAGAAACATCAAGATGAATGCCCAAAATGCAGCTTAACTCAAAATTTGTGAACAACATGTTGCCTGAATGGGGTAGATTCGTGACTGCAGTCAAACTAAACAGAGGATTGAAAACATCCAACTATGATCAGCTGTATGCTTACTTGAAGCAACACGAGGCACATGCTAATGAGAACAAGATGATGTTGGAAAGATACAATCAACATGCTATTGATCCTCTTGCCTTTGTATCCAATGTTTCACCTCCGCAGTACAATACACAATCATCAGCTATTCCACAATCTGCATATGTCCCACCAGTTACTCATCAACCATAATTTGCTGATAACATACAAGTTGATTCAGGACTTACCCTAACTGATGACTTGATTGAAAATGTAGAATACTAGTAATCTTATGATCAAACCAAGAACAAGAGTGAGATGTGGGTTGAGATGTTAGAGATGGAATGGATGGAAAATGGATGAATTGTATAAAATGGAATATGGAAAAATGGAACAACCAACCCCTCTCCAAGGCTAGGAGAGGGTTTATATAGTACCTATTTTGACCGGCCATGGGCTAGAATGGGCCTCCCATGGGCCTTGGGCCGGACTAGATTACTAATTTAATCATTATACTAACTACGAGCTAAGACCTGTTACAACTTGGAAGTGACCGACACTTTTCGTGTTTCCAACAAACACACATGCTGTTGTGTGGAGGAATAAAGCTGATTTGGATACAATGAGTATGGATGATCTCTACAACAACCTCAAGGTGTATGAACCAAAAGTTAAAGGGATGTCTAGCTCAAGTTCAAGCACACAAAATATGGTTTTTTGTCCTCTTTGTAGTATATTGGAAATTATAACACAATTGAATGACTAGTGGATTAGCCAAGTTCTAGAGAGAGAAAGTGAGAGAGAACTTTATAGTGAGAGAAAATGAACTTGTATTATGTAAATAACTAACCCACCTCTTCCATGGCATGGAAGAGGCTTATATAGTAACAATAAAACCGGCCATAAGGCCTTAGTAGTAGGCTTACATGTTGGGTTTAATACCCGGCCCATTACCGAATGTTATACATTAACTACTTAACTACGAGCAACAATAAACGGTAAAATACACAGGGTAACCGAGTCTTTTTCTAATATCTAACAATCTCCTCCTAAGGAAGGTCACCCAGAAAATACTAAATTAAGCTCTGTAATGTTGATCTTGTGTTCAACTCGTAGTCTTTGATTCTTCATGCATTGATTTCTTTGTACATAATGTAGTGATCTTTGAGCTTAGTTCCTTTGACTTATGTGATCTTTGAGCTTTCTTTGAGATCATCAGCCATAGTAAATCTCATAATCATCCTTGTTGTGGTATTGCCTCCATGTAATGTTGTGACCTTCGAACCAGCATGCTTACACTTTTATGGATCATGATAGCACACATCAGAGTTGCGGAAGCTGGGTTGTAAGTCTTTCAGTTATCATGATGTCTTTGATTAGGAACATCAAGTGTGAGCATGGGGTTATGAATTGACATGTCTCATGCCATCAGCTGCTACCGTCTATCGTCGAGAATTCTTGCAAGTATATGTTAGTGATAAACAAACAAACGTGTCTTTGTTTACTTTCGTTGAATAAGGTTGCAAGACAAAGCACGGAATGAGTGAAGCAGTGAATTAAAATCCACTGATTAATGAAAAATTGATTTGAAAGTCAATCGCGTGTCATTCAGAAAAGAGTTTTTGTGACACATTGACGGTTTTATATCATAAAATCAAATTTCATTAGAAACACATTTGTTTTGAAAGATATACACAGTCAATGTGCTAGAAAATCAGTTGTTGAGCACATCGATAGGTTTTTCAAAAAACTATTCGTCAATTCACTGCCTGGAACAAGTTTGATTCATAAAGAATCGCACCATCATTGCTTTCCATTTGTCATAAGTTTGATCCATAGTGGATCTCACATGTCACCTACCAATAGCTTGTTTGATCTTGGCTCTAGAAGGATTTCCATCTTCATTGTGAGTACTTTCGAATCACTCAGATATTTTGGCAATACCTCAAGGATAATGCGTAGGACTCTTAGAATCTTTACTTGTTGTCACAGTGTGTGATAAACAGGCATAGTTTGTATTAGTGTCCTAACGAGATTTATGGATGATCTCATGGCTCTAGATTCAATCATACACATTTGGTTTTTAGTAATCGAAGGCTGGAGCAGAGTGCCACCTTTTCGATATCGTCTAACTCGGAGTGAGAGAGACGATAGAAATTCGTTGATCTCCGTGAGAAATGAAACAAGAATCCTTTGAGAGATCTTGAGTGGCTATGAAGGGTTGTGCAGCATATCACTGGGTCCATGATACTTGTCTTCAATGTCATCAATCAACCATGTGATTTATGAAAGTATATGTAGTGCCCGGTTTCTGCCTAATGTCAAAGGAGGGCTGCTTTCTTTTTACCCTTTATCTTAACATTTCTTTTTAATCCTTCAACCCCTTCAGTGCTTACCGAGACTTCATTACTAGTACCTTGTTGGGTGTGTTCCAGTACTAGCTCTATCTCAGTCCGCACTATTCCCTTATTCTCACATTACTCCTTTTGTAATCATACATAAGGACTTCTACACTAACTAGTGGATTATCCCTGGGTAGATCCCTCCGGCTTTGGCGGTATCATAGGAACATGTACCTAACCTTACCATCCTTATAACTCCGATAAAGTAAGTACAGGGTCGGTCTTTTGATACAGTTCACTTCGCTATAAAACTAATTGAAAAATCAATCAAGGTACTTGTGATATAGATATTAAAGCCATTGTACCTTGATTGTTTTGATTATTTTAGAAACGCTCCCCCTCAACAAGTGTGTCGGTAATCAAAATTGTTTGGCACAAGGAGGGAGGAGTACCTGCTTGAGTCTTAATAGATCACATTTTTATCAGATTTAATATATAAATCAATTTCTCTCCCCTGATCAAAAATTTCAAACCCTTTGAGATTTAGGTTCTCAATTGATTTAAATATGTTAGAAAAATTTAGGAGAAAATGTGGTCTGAGTAAATACAAGCCGATATTGAAACCTATATATGCTCCCCATTAATTGATGAGGGATTCTGTTAGTGTCAGTTATGATGATTTTATAAATGATTTAGAGTTTAACGAGAAACTCATGAAAATTTCATAAACTGACACATAACACTGATAACTACACAACTAAATAATATACAAAGTCTACAATATAATACACATGATATTGACCTTTTAATTAGAATGACGATATCATTCCGTTCTCTAAAGAAGTCTGTAGTCAATATCACAAACACGTCTACCAACAAAGCATTCCAGATTCCGGTAGATCCTTCTCGTCTTCAGTCGCCTTTCAATTGCCGCTATGAACTCTTTGCTCCTTGTCACATCCTTTTCAGTCTAGAATCGTGTATTCATACCCGGATTGAGCCGCTTGACCTTGAATTCCTTGACTCTGTAATCTAGTGCTTCCAAAATACGTATCAACGTCCCATCTCTGAACTTGTATATTTTGTTGAACCGCATGATCTTTTGTTCATTGTTGTTGACCGAGAACACTATCACTCGAGGAGACTCAATGATGGTATAATCATGCTTGAACTCGTAGCCTGTTGCATCCCATCCTGGTTTTGTGAGGTTCAACTGTGTCTGGTAGCTTTCAATGCCGAGTTGAAAGTCTTCGACCCGCTGTCGAATCACTAAGTTTCGGGTCCATAGTTTGACAGCAGTATATAGCATCCATTTGTCTGAACCAGGAAGATGATCGAGATGACCTTGCAGAAGGAGTAGATTCAGGTCTTCAAAGTCACTGGGATACAGGTTCTTAAAGTCTTTTTCAACAATCGTATGTTCTTGGAAATCATCTCTTCGGAGGACAATTTCGCTCAAGTAGTCATACCTGTATCTTGAGTATGCTTTGATTCTGACGACACTAAGAATCCGCATGTGTGTTCTGGCATCTTTTCTACGTAACGTAGAATCATGTCTGTCAATATAGAACTTTTGTCGATTAAACCACCAGTGAGAGATGCCATATTTTGCACTTATGTCATAAGTACACACATCACCAATCCACATTTGTTCTAACACTAGTAGTTCAAGCCATCAAGATAACTAGCAGCCTTCATCTTGGAAATCGATAGTGCAGGATTGCTTCCCTTGCTGTCATATCTTAAATACTCCAAGTCTTTATTGAAGAAGAATTGTGGTTGAATAGTGACATGACCTGGAGGACCACCGAGAGGCAGTGGTTGGTTGACATCGATTTTGACTTGATCTCCTTCTGGATTTGTCCAGTCAACATGAGCTGTGAGCATCTTGTGACACTCCTTTATCTGGAACTAAAGGTGAATGACATCTGGGTAGAATGATTTAACAACTTCATAAGATTGCCCTTCGAAATCTGCTTGCGTAAGTACATTTTTGTTCACCTTTTGGCAGTACCAGTTCATGAAGGTTGTCATTTCTCCAATCTTTGCAAGCAACGAGTTCTCAGCTGGGGGCTCATAAGTAGTGGCTAACGCAGAAGCCCAGTTGTTCACAACATCTGATTTGTTGGAAGATGGAATAGTCCAGGCAGGTTCAGGAGTCACTGGTCTTTCCTCTTCAGGTAGTGGTTTCCACCAGTCTTTTCTCAAGTCAGCTTTTGGTTGGTGATCATTCTTGGAGTCTTCATCATCAGACAAAAGTACCTGCTCTTCGGGAATGGAATCATCCTGCATCAGATAGTCACTTGGAGCTAACTCTTGAGCCTCAGGGATGTCAGCTGACTCATATTGAGTGTCAGATGTCGTCCAAGCAATAGATTATGAAGCTGAGGCAGCAGTCTTAAATGAACTTAGAGCTTGACTGCCTTATTGTTGTGCAGATCCAGATGTACCAGTAGATGGAGGAGGAGGAGGTGGGGGAAACTAAGAGGATCCTGATGCTCCAAAAGTACCTGGAGCACCGGATGTGCCTGCTGGAGGAGTTTTTGGTGACTCATGTCTCTTTCTTTTCTTCTTACGTGCTTCTTCCTAATCTGCTAAACGTTGATTTGAATAGTCTAGCTCTACTGACTTCTGCAGAGCTTCATACAAGTCATTATGAACTTCATGAGTCTTGTATGTGTTATCTTTAAACATCCGCTGTTGAATAATTTCCTTCATATCAACGGTGGGCAGATCCCTGAAGCGGGCTCAAAGTGGAGCTTGCATTGCCCAGTCAACTGCATCAGTGACTATCTCATCAACAACTTTGCTCACCTGGTGGGGAATACTGAGATTCTCCAATTTGTATAGCCTGGACCCATGTTTATCCAAACTTTCCTCCAGGGCCAAGTTGTTTTGTATCAGATCCGTGATATGTTGTTCAAGCTCACCTATGCGACGAACTAGGATCGGATCTGTGGTGCTTTGAAGTGGTGGTGGTGGAAGAGTTGTTGTTGTTGTGATTGTTGAGGTTGTTGTTGTTAATGTTGGGAGTGAAGAGTCAGATTGTGACTTCATGAGATCAATAACTGGAGTGGTCATTGGAGGAACCGAGGAGGTGTCTTGATGAATGGGGACCGAAACCATTCACTGAACCTCTGCTCCAGCATTGGTTTTCCTTGGTTCTTCTTCCTATGGCTTCTCCACGAAGAGATTATCAGTGAAGCTAAGATCTTTATCAAGGTTTTGAAGAGAGGACAAGGTTCTAGTGGAGCTAACAAGTTCTTCAAGAATCACCTGATCTTCAGTTAGCAGTTTGAGGTTTTCCTAAACATTTAGGTAAGCAATTGTTGTAAACTCCTCATCCATTTTCTCTAGTTTTTGTTGAGTTGAAGCATGAGTGGTCTCTAAGTCCATGTGTTCAAGGTTTGGTCTAGCATGAACCACATGACTTGGCTGAGGTTGAGACTCTGCAGCATCACCAGGGTTTGATCCAGCCTGGCCTTCATGTTGTTCACCATGGTTTGGTCCAGCCTGGACTTCATCTTGATCTCCAGCTTTAATCACAGGCACTTCCTCCTCTGACTCCGTTTCACTATCTGTGAGAGAAAGTTCTGCATCTAAGGAGGGAGAGTCAGCATGTTCAGAGGGTTCAGTGGGCATGGGAGTACATATTTGAAAGATGAATTGATCTGCTAGGTTCTTTGGTTTAGGAGTCTATAGGGTGAGAAGATCGTGAGCAGCTTGTTCTTTAGCGACCTTCTCTTTTCCCTTTCCTTGTACCTATGGAAGCGGTTGAATTCTTCTAGAGTCATGTTCCCTAATCACCACCGGGCGAGCTGGTCCCTAAGTTTGTTCCCCTTGTTCCTTTAGACTTAGCTCCAGAACTCGTTGAACACCTTCATCTACAACCTCATCAACTAACTGAAGAGAGCTCTTAGGCATGCGCTTCTTAGTTACCTTACCCGCTTTGGATCGTTTGGAGGGAGATGGTGCATCAGTTGATTCCATGACCAGTTTACGCTTTTTACCTTGGTCTTTCTTGGAGGATTCAGTTGGTGTCGGTGTTGGTTTAGGTGGTTGAGATGACGCTGGCTCGGGAGACTTGTCATCTGCCTTATCGTGTTCTTAATTCAGATAACGTTGATATTATGTGACATGCTCCAGATAACTGCTGTAGTATGGTGCGCTTTTAATAGCGTCAGTGAGAAGAGCATCAGGTATCGGCATACCAAATATCTCCTTGCCATCCTTTCCAACATACCTGAGGGTGTTCAGAATGTTTTCCTCATGTGAGTAGTGAAGAGCCGAAGCATGTCTTAGGTGTATGTTATGCTTGTTTTTCAGGTGATGAATGATTAGTTTGGTAAACCTGACGTTTGGAATAAGTAGATGAGCGGTCTTCTTCTTTCCACGAGAAGCTGTAGCAAGGTTCTTCCTATCAGTGAGGAAAGTTTGTATGGATTGAACAAACTTTTCCCAAATCCTTTCAGCATAGTCGATGTTGGAGCGATGAGTGACACCCCAAAGAATCTGAAGCACAAGGTGTCTTGGCTTGTCATATCCAGCAGTTTTTCCTGTAAAGCACATGTTGATCATAGAAAAAATAGCTCTCCATGGTTGATAGAGAGCATTGAAAAACATTGCTGACACGTTCCTGAGTGTACAAGGGTATCCCAAAGTGTTGACATACTCAATGATAGTATTACTTGAAGGCGGAGCTACAAAGGGATTGTTATCATTGGATGGAGTGATATCGAGAGCATCTCGGAGAATAACTTTGTGCAGGTTGAACCATTGCTTATCCAACAGACAGCTGTACAACCCAATCGATGAGTTAAAATACATGGTGTCCTAAAACTGCTGAATGTAGATAGCCGGAATCGTAGAGGATGTTGTGAAAGCCCTAAAGAAATTGGTGTTTTTCAATATGGCCACATCAATCGGGAAGATAGGATTCCTCTAAGACTTCCGTACATCAAGTACGCAGTTACTCTTGCCGATGGGCACCCATTTGCTTGACGACAATATTTAATCATTCGTCCTGGTTGGTGGTGCGATAGCAGGAGCTTGTTCAGCAGGAACATCATTTCCAGGCATGTTCATGTCAGCCATAGTATCTACACAAGTAGATCTAACAGCCAGACATACATACAGATATCTGATGTTAGTTGGGAGCAATTGCTCAGACTAAAGTCAACCTTGGAATGAGTTGACCCAAAGATATTTGACAAATAGCTAAACCAATCTAATGACAACTTACTAGATGATTCAATTAATGATTCTCAACTCGCTACAAATAACTCGCTAGAACATATTAATAGAAACACTTAACTCGCTACTAAATTGGAAAATTTTGAAATAGAGGGTTAAATATTATAATTAATAAAAACTTCACTAACTCGCTAGGGGGTAGCGAGTTGCCTGCACACAATTAAATAAGATAGGATATTCAACTCGCTAATGACAACTCGCTATGAATATTCTTATTAAAATACTTAACTCGCTATTAAATTTGGAAAATTTGAAATAGCGAGTTGAATATTTTAATAAAAATATAAATCTTCATCAACTCGCTACAAGTTAGCGAGTTGCCTGTTCATGATAATATAATATTTTTAACTCGCTAACATGCATCACAATTCGCTACTAAGCATCAATATTAACTCGCTACCAAGAAAAAGACACTCAACTCGCTACTTAGAATTATTTCAACTCGCTACATAGAATCATCATAACTCGCTACTTAGCACACAGAAAACTCGCTAAAACCTAAAATCACTTATACGAGCAAACACGATCCTGGAAACACATGATTTATGCTTAGACAACATCATCAAACATTTTGCAACATTCACAAACAACAACCAACAGCAAACACCTAATTTTTTGACCATAAAAGACAAACTTAGACACGAAAATCATCAATACCACAAATTCATGAAAGGGGATACGATTTAAGCACAAACGAGGCATCCTTGGTGTATTAACACCCTATCCCAATAATAAAAACAGCATTCCAAGCATGTTTCAAGATTTAGATGATGAAACTAGTAGAACCTATTGATTTTTGAACTATTTAGTGTGATTTAACCTACCATGTTTTGGATCTAAGGTGATTACACGATAGGAAACATAAAACAGAGGGTACCTTAGCAATGATAAACACAAAAATCAAGAATCAATGAAGTTTCAATCCAGCGAGTTGCGTATGAGGTTTTTGAGAGAAAAGTTTGACTAGGATTTTGATGGTTTGACCAATAACAACTCGCTAAGTCCTTTTAAACCTTAGGTTTTAACCATTTGGGCATATTTCGTCCCTATGCTTCTTAAGTCCTTTAATTCGTGGGTTTAATGTATTAATAAGGTCCATACAAGTTTTAGATTTGGCACACATGGTCCTTGTAATTTCATAAGCCTAGGAAACCTTTAGCAAATTGCACATAAGTCCCTATACTCACAAATTATTAACAAATTTAGCCCTTTGAGTTAAAAATAAATTTAACTCCTCTTCAAGATGTAACCCCGTTAAATACAACAACCTTTTATTAATTAATTATTTGATGAATTAAAATGCCCGTTAGATGTCATAAATTTGAAAACACTCTCCCCCTCAATCAATGACCCGTTTTCTATTGAAAGAGTTGTAGTCGTTGATTGAGTGACAAATTTTGAGAAATTCAAGTCTGATTGATTTTTAAACAACATTTTCCACCGTGGGTAACACAAATAATTTTCTGAAGAATCATAGACGAAAAATCATTTGGTTGAAGAAAGAAGACTTCTCTTCTATATCAAGAAATAATGCACTGAAATGTACATTAAATCGAGGGTGCGCAGATATGAAGTAATCCATGCCCAAGAGAACTTAATCACCCGTTGTTAGGAAAAGCCGTCTTTTTGGGCGACATGCGTTCCTCATTTTGAAAAATGGGCTGCAGTCTGAAATAACTGCAAGCCATAAAGACATGTTTTGAAAAGTTTGAACTTCCGTTCGAGTTTCATTTAAAAACCCGTGTCATTATTGAATGACATTTCTAGGTCTGTAAATGTTATCGATAAATGGAAGACATGTCTTGAAAAACTATTTTTTGAATTTTCTATTTTCTGATTTTTATGGTTTTTGTAGGTTTTATAATTTTGTATTTTATTATTAGATTTAAGCTATATACATATTGACATAGGATATAAGAGGACCATCCTTTACTCCTCTTCTCCTTCCTGAAGAGGTTTAATGGTTTCCGGAGACATACTCTTCATACCAAGTTGCGGGAGTAGAAATTCAAATCGCTCTCTTGGTAATGCTTTGGTGAATATGTCCGCGAGCTGATAATCCGTCGTCACAAAGTACAATTGAACCACGCCTTTTTCAACCTGCTCTTTTATAAAATGGTATCGTATGTCAATATGCTTGGACCGAGAGTGCTGGACATTATTACATCAGAGAGCAATGACACTGTGATTGTCATAATACAGGGGAATCTTATTGAAGACAAAGTCGTAGTCTGTAAGTTGTGATCTCATCCAAAGTATCTGAGCACAGCATCCAGACATGGCAATGTATTCAGCCTCTGTAGTTGAGATCGCAGTGCTCTTTTGTTTCTTTGATAACCATCTGACTAATTTATCTCCAAGGAACTGAGCACTTCCTGACGTACTTCTTCGTGTGTCTTGACAACCTGCATGGTCCGCATCTGCATAGGCCGTTAGTGCCATAGCGGTGTCTTTCGGATACCAAAGACCCCAATTAATGGTTCCTTTGAGATACCGAAAGACCCGTTTAAGTGCTTCAAGGTGCTTTTTGGTAGGCGAAGCCTGATACCTAGCACACATGCATACAACGAATACAAGGTCGGGTCTGCTAGCAGTGAGGTACATCAGGGAGCCGACCATACTACGAAATCGAGTCTGGTCAACTAGAATCCCTAGTGGGTCCTCATCCAGTTTAAGTCGATCCACCATGGGTGTATCAACAGGGTCACACGAATCCATCCTAAATTTCTTTAATATTTCAAGAGCGAATTTTGATTGATTAATAAAAATGCCTTCGGGATTTTGAGAAACTTGTAAACCTAGGAAAAAAGACATTTGTCCCATCATTGACATTTGAAATTTAGAACTCATCTCATTGGAAAATATGTCACACGCTTTAGGGTCGGTCGAGGCAAATATGATATCATCTACATATATTTGAACAAGAAGAATATGTTTGCCTGTTTTTTGAGTGAATAGTGTCAGATCTACTACACTCTTGGAAAAGTTGTTGTCCAGAAGAAAGCGTGACAAGGTATCATACCACGCTTGAGGAGCTTGCTTTAAACCGTACAAAGCCTTCTTCAGACGATAAACATGTGTCGGATGGTCTGGATCAATGAAACCCTCTGGTTGACTAACATAGACTTCTTCCTTCAACTCGCCATTAAGGAATGATGTCTTGACATCCATTTGATAGATGGTCATGTTTTTACTGGCGGCATTAGCGATAAAGATTCGAATAGCCTCGATACGTGCAACCGTTGCAAATGATTCCTCGAAATCAATGCCCTCCTCTTGACGATATCCCTTGGCCACTAACCTAGCCTTGTTCTTCAGAACATCACCGTACCCATCAAGTTTAACTTTGTAAATCCACTTGAGAGCAATAATCATGACACAGTCTGGTTGAGGTACTAATTCCCATACTTGAAGTTTGTTAGATATTAGAAAAAGACTCGGTCACCCCGTGTATTTTACTATTTATTATAGCTCGTAGTATAATAGTTAATAGTCGACTTTTGACAGTAAATGAGATTTGTATACAAAGCACCACGAAGCATCGGTTGCCAGTTGTTTTCTGGTAGATACCGGCCTAGAGGGGTTACCAATAATATTATCCAGCGGGTGATCTTTGCTCTATTTCTCGAGATGTTAAAGTGTTTGAGTGACATAAGGAGATTCTGTTGAACTAAGATCCCCAGATGATAATGCTTCAAAACTAGGTTCTGGAGCAAATACGTTTATGAAGGGATCATTGTCAACAGGAACAAAAGGATTGTTTTCCATGAGAGTAGATTTAGCTGCAACGCCTTGATGTAAACTTAGAGATTGTAATGCCGAAGATGAAGGTGAATGACTTAGAGAAGGTGCATCTTGATCAAATGAAGGTGTACCGGCTGAAGTGACTGAAACTAAAACTGTTGGAGCAGGAGAGACCGGTCTTTCAACACGAGTAGGTTCTAGGTATTCATCAAACATTGGTTGAAATAAAATATCCAGTTCTTTATTTGTGGGGGGTACATAAGGTGCTGCAGGAACCGGATTTGGTACGAGCCCTGAACTTATCTGTCCAGGCGTAAGAAAAGAAGGAGCGGGTCCTGTATTGAGTTGTACAGGAGCCATATGCTCAGTTAGCTCATCGAATTGAACGTGAATAGTTTCTATAATTTGTCAGGTTCTTTTGTTGTAGATTCTTTACCCTTTTCCTGCTAGGTGCATAACCAACGAATATTCCAATATCAGCTTATGGTTGTAATTTTCCAAGATCTTCGCTGTCATTTGTAGGGTAACAAAGAGCATCAAAGACACTGAAAAAGGTAAGATCAGGATTCTTATCATGCACCAGCTCATATGAGGTTTTGTTATGGAGAGTGTGAATGAGGGATCGGTTTTGGGTGTAACAAGCAGTAGCCACAGCTTTTGCCCATAGAAACATCGGAGCCTTAGAAAATATCAACATTGTCCTAGCAGCCTCTATAAGAGTGTGGTTCTGTCTTTCGACAATGTCGTTCTGCTGTGGAGTCCTTAGAACTATCTTTAGGTGAAAAATGCCGACACATTCATAATATGCAGTCAAGTCTTTATTGACAAATTATGTGCCATTATCAATACGGATGTATCTAATAGTTTTGTTGAGACCGACTTGTATTTGCTTCAGAAATTTGATGACGACCTCTAGGGTTTCATCTTTCGATCTTAAAAACTTAACCCAAGTAAACCGAGAATAATCATCAACGATGACTAAGATGTATTTCTTCCCATTAATTGTTTGCACTCGCATCGGTCCACATAAATCCGTATGAAGGGTATTAAGAACTTCTAAGTTGGTGTTTTCAGTTTTGGGTTTGTGGGTATGCTTTTTGCTCTTTCTTAGTTGACATGCAGAGCAAAGATGATCTTTCTTAAACTTCAATCTTGGTAGACCTCTGACTAAGTCTTTTCTCGCAAGTTCATTAATGGTGCCGAAGTTCAAGTGGTTTAAACGACGATGCCATAACCATGATTTATTCTTGGAGGCCTTAGACAACAGGCAAATGGGAGAGGACTTCATCATGTCTTCAACCGAGATAGTGTACAGATTAGAACCGCGAGAATCTTTAATTAATTCAACACCATCCGTGTCTCGAACATAACATGAATGTTTCTTGAATGCAACATCCAGATCAGAGTCACAAAATTGTCTAACAAAGAACAGATTGTGTCCTAGTCCTTCCATATAGTATACCCTAGAGATTACACTATCACCAATCATATAATCTCCATAACCCATAATAGCACCAAAACGGTTATTCCCGAATCTAACTGTCCTGATGAACTTTTTCATGAAATTCCTGAGCCGTGAGCGATCCCTCGTCATATGTTTTGAGCAGCCTGAATCCAAATACCAAAGGACGATCTGTATGACCTGCATTTGAAAACAGACGAAGATGGAGAGTTTGGAAAGTTGGATCCCCAATTTTGGTTGGGTTCCTGTTGGTTAGCACAAGTAATGGCCTGATTCTCGGTTTGCTTAGCGGATACTACTTTAAGTTTAGTGAGCCTAGTTAAAGGGCACTGTTCTCCTAAAGTAAATATTTTACCCGTAGGTCTCCATTGATGACCAACACTGGTAAGCACTTTTCCTGTGGGTTTCCATACTTGCCTAACTTGCTTAGGTTTCCAAACTTGCTTAACTTTGTGCACAACATTATGAATATTATGAATAGAGGGGGATGCCTTAACAAATTGCAAATAGTCAACCACACACATATCATGATTTGCAAAAATTAAACATTTGTTACATGTTTTGCAAACAGAATCAGAATTTGAATTAATGACAGTACGCTTAGGGCTACTACTAGAATCAACATCATTTGTGGTTCTTAAATTAGACTTATTTGTCCTAGGGTGTTCTTCTACTTTCTTCTTATTGACACCTTTAGCTGGCGAGATCCTATTTTTCCTGGTATTGCTCCTAGGCTGTGATGTGCTAGCATTGGTGCAACAGTTTACTCATGTAGAAGGGGGAATAGGGACATTAGTATTCTGATTGTTCAGTTGCTCTACATGTTTATGTGTGTTACTATTTAACGTGTCACATTGTTAATCAAAAGTAACTTGCTTTTTCCTAATTAAAGGGGTAGGAGCATGCTTTTTATCTTGTTGGTTAAAGGCTTTTGGACAAGTGCCAATCACATATTCTAAGAGTTCCTAAGAATGTTTAGTATAACGGCAAGCAGAGACAATGGATCTATCTAATGGTCTTTCAACCTTAGCTTCCTCTACTATTTCGCGAAGGGTTTCTACACTTTCCTTAAGATGTTTGAGATAATGTAGATAAACTTCCCTGTTGTTCCTATTGTGAGGGGGAATTGGTTCAACATCTATAGCATACCTACTGGGTATAAGAACTCTTGATTTGACAGACTTCATAGTGTTGCATTTTAGATTTTCATGTATTTGGGCTTTCAGATTCTCATTTTTAGTTAGCAGGGCCGTTGTCTGTTCTATATGCTTAGCATGCATGATCTTAATAGAATCGTACAATTCTTTGTAATTCTGTTTAACTTTTTCATTCTCTGCCCTAAAAAGCTTATTTTGTTCTTGAAGAACGATGACTTTTTTAGTTAATTGAGTGATCTGAAAATATAAGGTCCTGAAATCAAGAGTACGGTTTGCTTCACTACGAGTCTCTTTCAATTGAGAGATTTGCGTTCTCAATTTTTTAATTGTGTTGTCCTTTCCTTGAATGGAAGCTTTCATTTTTTTTGATACAAAGACTGAGTCAAAATCAGGAGTGTTGCGAGCGGGTGGAGATGGGTTGTTTCTAAAACTTTCTTTAAGGTTTTGATACTTTAACTGTAAATTTAAGTGATTAACCTCAAGATTGGAAAAATGTTTTACTAATTCAGTATGATTATCTTTTTGAACCTTATCTCGTAATTTAGAAAGCTCTGCTTCAAGTTCCAGACAACGTGTTTGAACAATGGTGTGGGCTTCATGCATTTCAGTAAATCTAGATACAATAAGCTCAGAATTCGTTGCAATATAAAACACTTCTTTGGACAAGCAATCAACAATTAAATTATCATTTGCAATAAGAAGATTTTTCCGCTCAATCTCATCATGCTTCCTATTTACAACATTTTGGTCAACTTCAGCTTCCAACTCCTCAAAAATGTCTTTCATTTCTTTAATTTCTTTAGTTAAAGCCTTTTGGATTCCCTCAAAATGTTCTTTAAGTGTTTTGAAAAATGGAATGACCTCGGTGAGGTAACATTCCTTGGTTTGTTCAAAACCCCTTTCCCCTTCAGTGAGCCCCGTTGGTGTAATTCTCTTTTTACAGGTTTTTTCAAATTCTGAAAAAAGTTGTATAAGTGCAAAAATATTAATTTTCACTTGACTTTTTGTTGGAAGCACCCTAGGGACAAGCGTTGCAGGTGTATTTGGCGGATACACCGTCAACGCTTTGATTGGTCTTGAGGTGGTGGTCTGCTTTTTGAGAGCTTCTTCTTTCATCTTGATGAGATCTTGAGACCAAAATATTTGCTCAGGGGTCAATTGCTTCTGTGGTGTGAAGGTCGCTAAATAATTCTCTTTCGAGTAATCAGGTGGTGCAATCTTAACCTTATGAGTCACACACTCAGGGTCTTTCATTTTCCTCCTAGTGATTTCAGCTATCTCTAGGGTATCCTCTGTGTTATGTACTAAAGCCGAGACATGATTGTTTTTTGATAATTTCATAACCATTATATAGAGCAGGCTAAACTTGCTTTGAACGAGTGAGGCATAAAAGGTTCTTGTATCCAATAGCTACCTTATTATGTTCATTATAATAGGGATTTGGTTTACACAACACGTGAACTGTTTGAAGAGACATGTCTTGTTTGTATAATTTATCCTCAACCTTTTCTTTTAAAGCTTTCATGTACAAAAATTCTTCAATCAGGATTGTTTTCTTCTGTTTAAAATCCTTTTCAATGACGTAACTGCCTCCGTCTACCATTGAATTGTTTATGGTTGAGTTGATGGTAGAAGCAAGTTGCATTTTTATAGAATGAAGTTCCTTTTTCAAATTTTCTTCCTTAATATTACGGTCAGTGATAACTATTCTTAATTGTTCATCAATCTTTTGTTCTCTTTTTGTTAATTCAAACCTGGCCCGTCTTTCATACAGTTCAACTTGTTCCTTATATGTTGCAAGTTTAGCAGTTAATGAATTATCAACTACTGTGTTTCATGTTGTGTCAGAGACAGATTGGGCATGCAGTTCATGCATATCATTAAATATCATCATGTATGCATCATTTGGAACAGAAGATACATTACTTTGTACAACTGGCACTGCGTTGTCCTTTACATACTGATCATACGGAATCATATTACTATCACTCGTATAATTAGCATGTGAATCAACAACGTAGTTTGGTTGTACATCGTCATGCATCTCGTGTTCTTCATGATGTTCACAAACAGCATCCTGATAGTGATCATGGTCGTGTACCTCAGATAGAATGTCCGAATCATAAGACGGACCAGCTTCATCATAAACAGGATCTGCGGATGATAGATTAGCCATGAACATAGTCTGTGCCGTGGGAGCCTCATCAACATCAGAATCAAAAGCATCACAGTCATCAGCTTGAAACACATTATCCACATTGAGTGCTAAGTCCTGAACAGGTTGCTCATCCACATCTTCATCAATAGCATTGTCTTGTCCACCTGCTATATACAATAACTTACTCTTTATCCAATGCCACCGTTCTCCTAAGCTTGCATCTGCAACATCTTGTCTTTTGAAGTTTCGGTGTTATGTGGATGCTTGGTTGAGTTGCAGTTCCTTGCTATGTGGCTTATAGTTGCAGTTGTAGTCTTAACCTGCCTTGCTTGACCTGGATTAGCATTCCCAACTCTGTTATGAGCTCCCCCATAACTAGCTGCACCCCGTGCATTGTTACCCTGTCCTCTATTCTGTCGACCCTGAACATTCTGAACAACAACCCTGCCGTCTTGAACTGTGGCTTGGTTCCTAGGATTGGATGAAGTTCTGAGTTGATTGTTTGTTTGAGGAAGGTATGTTTTGTATGATTGGGTGAGTAGGGCAAGTGTGTTGGTTAAGTTCTCAATTAAGTTGTCCATTAGAGAGAGTCCTGAATCAAGTTGGGAGTTGTCAGCAAAGTGTGGTGGAACATATGTGGATGGTGGAGTTGTAGATGATTGTGAATAGTACTGTTGGTGTGAGACATTGGACATCAAAGCAAGAGGATCCACAGTGTGTTGAGTGAATCGATCCAACATCATTTTGTTCTCATTGGCATGTGCCTCGTGTTGCTTCAGGTAAGCATACAACTGATCATAGTTGGAGTCCCTCAATCCTCTGTTCAGTTTCACTGCTGTTACAAATCGACCCCATTCTGGCAACATGTTGTTCACAAACTTTGAGTTCAGCTGCATTCTGGACATGGTCATCTTGATGTTCCGCATGTCATTGATGAGTTTGGCAAACCGGACATAGTAGTCGTGAATGGTTTCTCCTTTGTTCTGACGAAAGTGTTCAAAGTCATCATACAGTTGTGATTCCCGGTCTTCTTTGGTTAATTCCGAACCTTCCAGGAGCATCTTCACATTGTCCCATATGTCCTTTGCATCAGTGTAATGATTGATGAGAGTGTAGATGTCCTTTGGTAACCCTTGAAGTAGGATGTTTGTTGCCCAAATGTCAGCGTTGTACCTTTCCTTATCTTCAGGTGAGAGGTCAGAATAGACTCGAGGTCGTTTTGGACCTAGATGTAGGGCACCTTCAGTACCTTCAGCAAGTGTTTCCCGAAAAGTTCCCATCTGAAATGGTCCTTCATCAATCGACTTTAGGATATTCACACCATTCTCTTTACCTCGACAATACAGACGAATGCATTGTTGCCACTGAGTGCAAGTAGTCTATCAAGCATAGGTGGTCGGGTATCGGAACCGGCACATTGGATGTCTTTCGAAAGATTAGCCATCTAAATTGATTGTGAAATGATTAAGTTGATCGAACAATGATTAGTGATTGTATGTTAAAAATGGTGATTGATTGTATGAAATGGTGAATTGTTGTTCAAGTTTGTTAGGATTACAGGTTGAAATTAGTCAATTTGAAAAATTTAGTCCAAATGTCCAAAAATCCACAACTCGCTGCCCTATAACTCGCTGGATGTAACTCGTTGGAAGAGACTTGACAACTCGCTGGTAAGAAATTAAATGGACAGAGTTCCTGTTCACAACTCGCTGGAAAATTGTCTTCTATTATCCTGTAACTCGCTATATGTAACTCGATGAGGAGATACGACCAACTCTCTAGCAAGAAATTAAACTGACATAGTTCCTGTTCATAACTCGATAGTATAAAGATCTTCAAAAAACCTGTACTCGCTAGTCTTCAACTCGCTAGTATCCAACTCGCTACCTTCAAGAAGGGTTAACTCGCTGCCTAACTCGCTACCTGCACAAGACGACAACTCGCTGGCACATTACTTTCTGACACACAGTGTACTATGCTGACAACTCGCCAGTACAGTACCGTAACTCGCTACGAAGATCTTCAAACAGTGATTTAACTTGCTGGAATGAAATTTTTTGGTTTTTCACCTAAAAAAAAACCTAAAAATCACATTTGATACTTTTTTGACATGTTTCTTTTGCACAACTTTGGTACTAGAGGCTTATAGCAACTATAAAAACATAAACTTTAACATCACAAACATCAAGATCAAAGAAAACCAAGAACAAGACTATAAACTTTCAAAAACCAAACTTTTGATCAAAAATAACCAAGAAAACGCACACACAATCTAGCTAATCATCCCATGTACTCTGATACCAATTTTAGTATATTGGAAATCATAACACAATTGAATGACTAGTGGATTAGCCAAGTTCTAGAGAGATAAAGTAAGAGAGAACTTTCTAGTGAGAGAAAATGAACTTGTATTATGTAAATGACTAACCCACCTCTTCCATGGCATGGAAGAGGCTTATATAGTAATAATAAAACCGGCCATAAGGCCTTAGTAGTGGGCTTACATGTTGGGTTTAATACCCGGCCCATTACCGAATGTTATACATTAACTACTTAACTACGAGCAACAATAAACGGTAAAATACACGGGGTGACCGAGCCTTTTTCTAATATCTAACACTCTTCAAATAACAACACTAGCAACACTAATAAAGCAGTTAATACTGCTCATGGAGTTTCTACTGCTAGCACTCAAGTTAATACTGCTTACTCTACAAATATTGATAACTTGAGTGATGTTGTTATTTGTTCATTCTTTGCTAGTCAACCAAATAGTCCTCAACTTGCACACGAGGACTTGCAACAAATCCATCCTGATGACATAGAAGATGTAACAACCCACAATTTTCATCAATGTAATGTCCACTTATATTATATTAAATACTACTTTTTCACGGGAAAATTTTTGCTTTATTCATTCCAACTATGTAACATAACTTACATAGCAAACTAAACGAGCCCACGCAACCTACCAATGCCAACTATATCTACGTTTATATCAAGTAAACATCCTAATATGTCAAGTCTATGTTCTAATATCATTTTTACCAAATACGTTATCCGTTTAACGTACCATTTACAACGTTATTTCAAAACAAGCATTATACGTTAACGTTTATATCAAAACCCTAACTTCATGTAATGTTTACATACAAAATGAATGTACAAGCCTTCAAGCATATGTACAAGTGATTAATTCATAATATTTAAATCACATTTTCCCTCCTAAAAACAAAGTATAACTCATTTGAGCTCAATGTACAAGCCAATAAAGCATAGAATTCAAACTAGCTCATTTCCCTCCAAAATCTTAAGGATTTCGTGCCACCACTTTAACACAAGTTACAAGCACTCAATACACAATATTTAAACACTTTTACCTCTCTAATCTCAGCTCCCACACTAACCCTAAAACCTAAACCCTAATCCTAAACCCGAAAACCCTAGCAAACCTGTTACACCCTTAAACTAGTTCATAAATCTGATCCGTTGATAAAACATAGGATCTGGGAAAAATCAATAGGATTTGGGTAATAGGTAAAGATACTAGGTTGTATCCCTATGTCTTGTGATCATTTTTCCGGTTGACTCAACCCGATTCGATGTCGGATGTATTAGTGATACCGGAAATCGCAAAAGTTCACGATTTTGCACCACTGTAGTAAATGGAGGTATCTCTAAATTTTTGTTACTAGTGACTACTAATTTGTAAAACTTAAAAGTTGTGACGGACTCAAATATCTAACCATGCTCACTGGTTTGAGCTTAATCGGAATTACGGTTTGTAAATGACAATCATTTTACCGGGACCAATGTTGGTTGTCCAAAAACAGCCATGAACTCGCCACCCCCAAACTAATTCTAAACCTAATTCTAAGCAAGCTAGACCATCATGACAACCTCAAGCAAATAAATCACATGACTAACACACCACCTTCAGCACCTTGTCATAAACCTAGCAACCACAAACCATAGTCACAACACTTGCTCTCAGCAAAAACACTCCATGTCAACTCCATAATAACGAACCCCTTACACCTCATCCTAGATCTTCATACTAACCATACTAGCTTCCTTGGTCCTACTCCACCAACTTGGCTACCCTCTCCATGTAACTTGGCATATTTTACCATAAAAACTTGCCTCCAAGTTTCCCTTAGCCTATATATACAAGCATAGTACAACTTTTCAATCTAATCTCTAAACTCATCACTTATCAAATCATGTTCTAGCCAGTGTCCCTAGAAGAGAAGTGAAGTCTTAGATAGATTAGAAGCAAAGATTAAGAAGAAGAAGCCTTAGAACTCGTCTTCAAATCATTCGAACCAAAAACCCTCTTTTTGACCCATCTACAAGTTTGTAAAGTCCCACCTTGTTCTATAAGCATTTTTACTTCGTTTTAGATATTTATTAGCTTTATTAGTTCATTTGTAAGTCACTGTTGAAGCCATGGAACACCAATCCTATGGCGTTGTGGTTTCCTAAGATTTCTAGCTTAACGAATCGTTATTTTGAACTTTTGTTACGTTAAACCTTCATATTTTAGCTTATATTAATAAGCTATAACCTGTAAATTACTTTTCATATTGAAAAATATCATTATTATGGATTTTGGACTTGTTTTGTAAATCATTTTCATGCAAGGGGTATATACTGTAACTTTTGAAAACTTATAAGTACAAGGACTATTTTTGCCATATTTCTAAAGTTATAACTATAGGGGTCTATTATGTCACTTTCCAAAGTACAAGGTTTACTTTGTACATCTTTTAAACTAGAAGGACCAAACTTGTAAAAGTGAAAACTCCAAGGGTATATTTTGCCATTTTTCATTCTTAAGGGTCTAAAATGTAACATTTTGAAAAAGTGTAAAAATGTGTTCAAAACCTTATAAGACATAACTTTAATTAACGCTTGACGTGCTTATCATTTCCAGTTATTGAGCAAAACGCTTAAAACCGATTATGTTATAACTATTATATAATTCATCATCGATGTGCTTTTAAAAATCCTGTCCCGAATCTATATCATACCACAATACTAGGGAGCTTCATATTAAGGGGTTTCATCTTGGTATTACGTTCTGACTGAGTTGTTGGGTTTACGATTTAAAGTGCCCTAGCTCCTCAAACGTTTACTGAATGACCTCTGAATTATGATGGCCCGAACAGTGATACGATATTTCCATAATATTTCAATCAAAGTGATAATACATTATGACATAAAACATATACAATCAAACTAAGACTCGGCATATTATCCCAGGTTACGTGACGAAGCTGCTTTCTTTCAATCGATATTCTGAACTTTCCCGCCCATCATACTACCATTCAGACGCATTTCATTTAATATACTTTTGCCATCAATCAGATTTCCCTATTAAGGTGAGTTCATAGCCTTGCATTTTAAATCTTTTGAATACTTTATAAACCCGTGAGGGGTATACATGCTTAAACCATGAATGCAAGTGTTTTTCCAACTGTATGCTATCCAGATATATTATTGCCTAAGTACCTTCCAGTGCCACTATTTCCATATCATGAACCATTAATTACTTGCGAGTAAACGCAAATATTATGGATAGATCTATTAGGGGTGACGACTCCCATTGGTATACCCGTTCATGGGGTAGCCAAACGCACTATATTTGACTTAATAGGTAACCTTGGCAAGTTACCTTTCCACGGGGACATTTGTTCCTCAACCAATGTCACTACGGTGATTTCCATGTTAACGTATTGATATCACGAGGTTAGGGCGATAATACTGTTTTTCATGATAATTGTATGTGTTGCAATTATTACCACTTATGATAACTTGTATTTGATTATTACTATGATAATTGTAAATGCAATTGCAATTATTACTATTTATGGGTGTATAACAACGTAACCCACTGTCTATGATGACTTGTATTCAACTATTTATCATAAACCTATGAATTTCACTCAACCTTTGTGTTGACCCTTTTAGCATGTTTATCTCAGGTAATTGAGCAACCTATGGCACGGAGTGGCATTGGACTTGAGGACGTCCAAACTTGTTATCATTCAAACTTTATGTTTTCATGTAGATTTTGGGACCTTTGTTTTTGTAAAACTCTGATTATATTGAATGATAACTAAATTTTCTAAAACGTCTCTTTATGAGTCGTTTTCTATGATTATGTCTGTTGATCCATGAAGTAATACCCCAGATTAGCTTTCGCTGCTATATGTCAAAAATGGGGGTGTTATAGAAGAGATGGATTTGAGATGACAAATGGCCATGTTGACTATGAGGGCTAGAAGGTTTTTGAAGAATACAGGAAGGAAGCTTACTGTTAATGGCAATGAGACTATTGGTTTTGATAAGTCCAAAGTGGAGTGCTATAACTGCCACAAGAGGGGACATTTTTCTAGGGAGTGCAGAGCTCCAAGAAATCAAGACAACAAGAACAAGGAAAGCTCAAGAAGGAGTGTGCCTGTGGAAACATCTACTTCCACAACTTTGGTGTCATGTGATGGCCTTGGTGGATATGACTGGAGTGATCAGGCAGAGGAAGGGCCTAATTATGCACTCATGGCTTACTCATCTTCAAGTTCTAACTCAAAGGTATCCAATGATTCAAATTGTTAAAATATTATATGGAAACTGTTAAATTACTTAAATCTCAAAATGATCAACTATTAAGAGATTTAGAGAAATCTAGTTTAATGGTTTTAGGTTATAAAACAGGTTTAGAATCAGTGGAAGAAAAACTTGAATTTTATAAAAAGAATGAGTCTGTTTATGTAGAAAACATTAATGGCTTAAAATGGGATATTCAAGTAGGAGAAATAACTATTAGAGAGCTTAGGAAGAAGCTTGAAAAAATTCAAAAAGAAAAAGATAGCATTCAATTTAATGTAGATAAATTTGAAAATGCATCTAAAAGTTTAAACAAGCTCATAGAGTGTCAGATTGTTGATAATTGCAAGAAAGGTTTAGGCTATGAAAAATATAATGCAGTTCCACCTCCCTACACAGGAAATTTCATGCCTCCAACACCTGATTTGTCTTTTACTGGTTTAGATGAGTTTGTTAATAAGCCTGTAGTTGAGAACAGAAAGTCTGATGAAGAAGTGTCTAAGGTAGTTAGGAAGTCTGATGATTCCCCAATTATTGAAGATTGGGTGTCAGATAGTGAGGAAGAAAATGTGTCTCAAACTAAAACTGAGAAGAAAACAGTTAAGCCTAGTATTGCTAAGATAGAGTTTGTCAAACCTAAGCAACAAGAGAAAACTGCTAGGAAAACTGTTAAACAAGTTGAGAAACATAGGCAAAACACTCACAGTCCAAGAGGCAATCAAAGAAATTGGAACAATATGATGTCTCAAAAGCACTTTCGGACGATTTTGGGCGTTTTTAAATGCTAGCGAAACATATAGAAATGCTAGGTAGTTAGTTGGGACAACTAGAAATGTTATGAAAGG
This sequence comes from Tanacetum coccineum, assembly GCA_026074375.1. Classification (NCBI taxonomy): domain Eukaryota; kingdom Viridiplantae; phylum Streptophyta; class Magnoliopsida; order Asterales; family Asteraceae; genus Tanacetum; species Tanacetum coccineum. The sequence continues at coordinate 43,929 of BQNB010018542.1, forward strand.
TTATTTGAAATGCCGAACTTAAGAAAAGTTGGGATTATTAAAATGGTACGAAACGGACATTTTAGGCGATTTAGACATAAGGAGTAGGCGGTTTAGAATTATTTAAGCGATTTATAAAATTAATGGAAAACTAAGAAAATAGGGGACGCTATTATGTTTGAAACTAAAAAGTTTCCTAAAAAGGAAAGTTTCTAAAAATAGTAATTTTTCACAAGTGTCGGGATTCAACTAAAACGTGGTAAAGTTTCAAAGTCTTTTATTTCTAAAAACGCAAACATTTGGATGCTTTAATTGATGAACATGGATGCTTTACTTGTTTTCTTTGATAAATGCTAAGTCATACCCGTACTTACTCTAGGTCGCGGCTAGACCTCTTTATATCTTCATCATCTGCTGTGGTTATCGCTTACCCCTGCTAAGGTGAGTTCATAGCCCCACGTTTTTACTGATTTACAAACGCTTTATACTATTGGGGTGAGAAACATTGTTTGCTTTTAAACTGGACACAAGTTCTTTACGTGAGTTTTACTTGTTTATGTGTTGCCTAAGTAGCTTACAAACCTACTACTGCCCAACTTATCATGAACTGTTAGTTTCTCGACCGGAGGACCGGTTGAGGGAGCGCGAGTGAATAGATAGATCTATTGGGACTAATTATCCCTATCCGGGTAAGCATGCACTTACTTGTTCTGTCGTCGATGAACAAACGGATATATGTCACGTCGAACATACTTTTGGTGGTCTTTGGTTTGGGACACCAGCTTAGGGCAGGAATACTTTGCAATAGGATGTAACATGCCCTGTTGACTTAATTAGCTTCGGTGTCATGAGCTTAGCGCAACAATAAATACTTTTTATGTGGTGCTGTATTCGTTATAGTAGTCACATACGTTTTGAAATCTTGTGGTCCCTCTGTATTCAACTTTAAACCTATGAATTCACAACATTATGTTGACGTTTTAAAATAATGTTTTCTCAGTGCGTAGCTTGGGAATGATTCTTGATGCTATGTGGAGTCTATGTGCTATGTGACTTCGTCAATTTCAAGATTATCTAGTATTTACTAGTTTGTCTTATTAAAACTTTGTTATGCTTCCCGCACCTTTTTAACTTATTTATTTTGGGTGTAAAACCTTAAATCTATTTTGTTTTATTGAACAACGAGTAAACTTTTTCAAACGTCCATGATTAGTGGTCGTTCTTTATTGCTTTGTGATCGGATTGTTATGACGTCACGCCCTCGGACACGTATTCCGACTAGGCCCCATTTGAGGGTGTGACAGTTTGGTAATCAGAGCCAAGGTTATAGAGAACCAGGTAGTTATACTTAGGTTGGGCTATAACCAGTATGTGATTCCTATGTTGCCCTATTTGTGCCTTACTTATTGTCTATCCTGGTGCATAATTATATCTATGAGATTACTATATATTCACATAAGAGTAATTACATATTGTTACCTTGCCATTCATTTCATCGTTTCCTTATGCCTTGCATGGTTTCATATAAAGGAGATTTATATAAACTTTTGCTTCTGGTGATCATGGCAGCTTTAGCTATTGATATTTCTTTTAATTCTTCGGATGAGAGTGTGGGATCACCGCCCACTCGGGTTATTCTTTTTGGTGATATTCTTACTGTCATTCCTTCTACTTCTGTGGTTGCTCCAGATACTTCTACTATTACTCATGTTATTTCATATGCCGCTCCTGTGGTTGAGACGACTCTTGTCGCTTCACCCACTGGATTATGTGGCTTGGTTCCCTATTCGGGTTCCGATTCTGATTCACCAGATGAGATGTCTTCACCAGAGCACATTTCCCCGCTACCAGCTATTTCACCATTCTTATGCACCGATTCTTCTGAGGCTCCTGATTCTTCTGATGGACCACCATCGCATGACTCTTATGTTGCTACCGTTTCTCGTTGGAGGAGCAGGGTAACAACACGTCCATCATCATCATCTGAGTTTCCTATTGCTCCTGTTACTGCCCCACCCGAGATTCGTTGACGGTCAATGATTCTTATCCGACCCGGGGAGGCTATTCCTTTTGGTCGACCTTACCGCACCCATCTTAATGGGCCGCGTAAGTTGTTAACTGCAAGGAAGAGAGTTGGACCTTTACCAGCTCGCAGATTAGCATGGAGGCATGCATCACCTCGTTCTTCAAACCACCGCTCATCTTTTTCTAGTTCATCTTCAGATTCTTCATCAGTTCATTCTTCGAGTTTGGATGCACCAGATCAGGCTCATTCTGGATCTTCGACTAGAGATGTATCACCTAGATTGGGTCACCCTCCGAGGAGTAAGGCTGATAAAGGTTTCTTTGGTGGATACTCTTTTTCAATAGTAAAGCCTTTAGAGTATTCAATAGTAGAACAAGGATAGTAGAAGAAAACTTACATATTAAGTTCAGTGAGAGTACACCTAATGCTGTAGGTAGTGGACCAGATTAGCTATTTGATATTGATGCACTAACAAGAACAATGAATTATGAGCCAATTGTTGTAGGTACACAGTCTAATGGTTTTGCAGGTACAAAAGCAAGTGATAATGCAGGTCAAGCTAGAAAGGAGACAGAACCTGTCAAGGATTACATTTTGCTACCATTATGGACTGCTGATCCACCATTTTCCCAAGATCCAAAGAGTTCTCATGATGATGGATCCAAACCTTCAAGTGATGATGGAAAGAAGGTTGATGAAGATCCAAGAAAAGATAGTGAATGTAATGATCAAGAGAAGGAAGATAATGTTAACAGCACTAACAATGTTAATGTTGCTAGCACAAATGAAGTTAATGCTGTTGGTGGAAAAACAAGCATTGAACTTCCAGTTGATCCAAATATGCCTGCTTTGGAAGATTATAGCATATTTGACTTCACAAGAGATGATGAAGATGATGGTGTAGTGGCTGACATGAACAATTTGGATACAACAATCCAAGTCAGTCCTATTCCAACTACAAGAATTCATAAAGATCATCCTCTTGATCAAGTGATTGGAGATTTGCAATCAGCTACACAAACAAGAAAGATGTCAAAGAATTTGAAGGAACATGGGTTTGTTAGTACTATTTAACAAAGAACAAACCATAAAGACCTTCAAAACTGCTTGTTTGCTTGCTTTTTATCACAGGAAGAACCCAAAAAGGTAATTCATGCATTGAAGGATCCAAGCTGGATAGAGGCTATGCAGGAAGAGCTTCTACAATTCAAGTTACAAGAAGTTTGGACTTTAGTAGATTTACCAAATGGAAAAAGGGCTATAGGCTCTAAATGGGTTTTTAGGAATAAAAAGGATGAAAGGGGAATTGTGATAAGAAATAAAGCAAGATTGGTTGCTCAAGGGTACACACAAGAAGAAGGGATTGACTATGATGAAGTCTTTGCCCCTGTTGCAAGAATTGAAGCAATTAGGCTATTTTTAGCTTATGCTTCATTTAAAGATTTTGTGGTGTATCAAATGGATGTAAAAAGTGTTTTTCTCTATGGGAAGATTGAAGAAGAGGTGTATGTATGTCAACCACTAGGATTTGAAGATCCAGACTTTCCTGATAGAGTATACAAGGTTGAAAAAGCACTGTATGGACTACATCAAGCTCCTAGAGCTTGGTATGAAACCTTGTCAACATATCTGTTGGACAATGGGTTTCAAAGAGGGAAAATTAACAAGACCTTATTCATCAAAAGGCACAAAGGTGATATTTTGCTGGTCCAAGTTTATGTGGATGATATCATCTTTGGTTCAACAAAGAAGGAGCTATGCAATGCATTTGAGAAGTTGATGCATGAGAAATTTTAGATGAGTTCTATGGGAGAACTTACATTCTTCTTGGGATTACAAGTGCAGCAGAAGAAGGATGGCATATTTATTAGTCAAGATAAATATGTTGTTGAAATTTTAAAGAAATTTAGGTTTACAGAAGTCAAGACTGCAAGCACACCAATGGAAACTCAAAAGCCTCTGCTCAAGGATGAAGATGGTGAAGAAGTGGATGTTCATATGTATAGGTCAATGATTGGTTCATTGATGTATCTTACATCTTCAAGACCTGACATCATGTTTGCAGTGTGTGCCTGTGCTAGATACCAAGTTAATCCAAAGGTTTCACATCTTCATGCTGTGAAATGAATTTTAAGGTACTTAAAAGGTCAACCAAAATTAGGCCTTTGGTATCCAAAAGATTCTCCTTTTGATTTGGTAGCATACATTGATAGTGATTATGCTGGAGCAAGCTTGGATAGGAAGTCTACAACAGGAGGTTGTTAATTCCTTGGATGTAGATTAATATCATGGCAGTGCAAGAAATAGACAGTGGTTGCAAATTCCACAACAGAAGCTGAGTATGTGGCTGCTTCAAGTTGCTGTGGACAAGTGCTTTGGATTCAGAATCAACTACTTGATTATGGGTATAATTTTATGCATACCAAGATCTTTATTGACAATAATAGTACTATTTGCATAATTAAAAATCCTGTTTTTCATTAAAAAAACAAAGCATATAGAGATCAGACATCATTTTATTAGAGATTGCAATGAAAAGAAATTGATTCAAATGGTCAAAATCCATACTGACAAGAATGTTGCAGATTTGCTTACAAAAGCTTTTGATGTAAGTAGATTTCAATATTTGATTGTTAGTATTGGAATGATGAATCTTTAAAGTCTTTTATCTCTTTATGTTTTTGTAGAGTTTTGTATGAATTAGTACTGTTATTCATGTCATTAAAAGTTTTTGCTGTTAAATATAATTAGTACTGCTAGTTATACTTAATACTGCTGAGTTACTACTGTTAGTTATACTTAATATTGCTAGGTATAATTAATACTGTGATAATTGTGAAAATTGCTATGGCTTGTGTTTTCTTGGTTTTTAGATTAACATTTTGCAGGAAAAGCAAAGAAAAGTGTTAAATTAATGATGGAAAAGCTGTTTAGAATGAAATTGAAGTTAATGTTGATGACTCAAAGTTAATGCTACTAGGCATAACTTGCTATTGCTGGTTTTGAGTTAATGCTGCTAGGAATAAGTTACTACTACTGTTCTAATTTAATGCTTCTGGGCATAACTTACTACTGCTGGGTCAAAGTTAATGTTGTTGAGGGTATTTTCATAAATACTTCGATTAAGGTTTTTAATCAGTCATTTAATCGATTTCATACTTTCGTAAACTCTCTAATCACAAACCCTAACTCAATTTTATCATCCATCATTAAAACCCAACACAAATGAAGACCTTATAGTTTGCAGATACTCATAACATGGTCGCATTTTCGTCTAAACCCGTAGAAAGTGATAGGTTTGAACAAATTGTGGATTTTCTGAATGCACAACCTATAAGATATGCATTAACGGTTAATCCCACTATATATATCTCTTGCATTCAACAATTCTGGTCTACTGGCATGGTCAAAACTATCAATGGGGAAGTACAGTTGTATGCCCTAATAGATGACAAGAAGATAATTATCTCTGAAGCATATGTGAGAAGAGATTTTAAACTAGAAGATGAGGAAGGTATTGATTATTTACCAAATTCAATCATCTTTGAACAACTTGCATTGATGGGGTATGAGAAAGTTTCACAAAAACTAACTTTCTATAAGCCATTCTTTTCCCCACAATAGAAATTTCTGATTCATACTATTCTATAATGTCTAAGTTCAAAGACTACTGCATGGAATGAGTTTAGTAGTACTATGGCATCTGCAATTATCTGTTTGGCTATAAATCAGAAGTTTAACTTTTCAAAATACATTTTTGAAAGTATGGTTAGAAACTTGGATAATGTGTCTGAGAAATTTTTAATGTATCCAAGGTTTATACAAGTGTTTTTGAATCAACAACTTGATGGGCTACCAACTCATAAGAGAATTTATAATGCACCATCTCACACTAAGAAGATTTTTGGAAATATGAGAAGGGTAGGAAAAAGGTTTTTCTGGTAGAGTAACACCTTTATTTCCAACAATGGTGGTATAAAACCAAGCATAATTAGGTAAAGGTTCAACAATTTCAACTCATCCCCATCACACACCCACCATTATTCAACCATCTACTCAACCACAAAAGACATAAAAACCTAGGAAGCCTAAAAGAAAGGACACTCAAGTACCTCAGCCTAGTAATCCTAGTAAAAATGTTGCAGATGAGGCTGTCTATAAGGAGTTGGGTGACAGTTTGGTAAGGGCTAAGCAAAGCAGGACAGTGGTAACATAACTAAGACCCGATCCAAGGCAACACCTAATGAATCTAGTTCCCTAGGAACTACTTTAGGTGGTGGTCCCAGGTGCCAAAAACCATGGGGATACTATTGCTCAAACTAGGTTTGAGAATGTATCTAAACTTTCCAACGATTCACTGCTCGCAAGAGGTAACACACTTCGAAGTGATGAGGATAGACTTAAACTTAATGAATTGATGGAACTATGTACCAATTTACAAAACAGGGTTCTTGATTTGGAGAAGACAAAGACCACTCAAGCTAATGAGATTGCTAGTTTGAAAAGGAGGGTCAAGAAGCTTGAACAGAAAAAGAGGTTAAGAACTTATGGGCTGAAAAGATTAAGAAAGGTTGGTGCTGCAGCTAGGGTAGAATCCTTTAGAGATGAAGAAAGTTTTGGTGAGGATGCATCCAAATAGGGGAGGATTAATGCTATTGATGCAGATGATGATATTACCCTAGTTAGTGTTCAAGATGATGCTGACAAAGAAATGTTTAATGTTGATGCTTTAAATGGGGAAGAGGTGTTTATTGCAGTGCAAAATGAAAATGTTATTGAAGAAGTAGTTGATGCTGACAAAGAAATGTTCAAGTTAGTACTGCTGTAACAACTGTTACAATAACTACTGAAGAAATTAATTTGGCTCAAGCACTTGCTACATTAAAAACTTCAAAACCCAAGGTGAAAGGGATTGCTTTTCAAGAGCCATCTACAACAACAACAACAAAAATTTCTTCACAACAATCACAGGACAAGGGTAAAGGAATAATGATAGAAGAACCTGTGAAGAAAATGAGTAAGAAGGATCAACTTAGGAGTGATGAAGAAGAAGCTAAAAGATTACAAGCTGGGTTTGATGAAGAGGAGAGACTTGCAAGGGACAAGGATGAAGCCAATGTTGCCTTGACTGAAGAATAGGATGATATTCAGGATAAGATTGAGGCTGATCATGAATTGGCTCAAAGACTGCAAGCACAAGAGCAAGAAGAGTTGTCTGTTGAAGAAAAGGTAAAATTATTTCAACAACTCTTGGAACAAAAAAGAAAGCACTTTGCTGCTAAAAGTGCATAAGAGAAGAGGAACAAACCACCAACCAAAGCTCAACAAAGAAAAATCATGTGTACCTACCTGAAGAATATGGAAGGAAAGAAGCTCAAATACTTAAAGAATAAATCTTTTGATTATATTAAGAAGATATTTGACAAAGCTTTCAAGAGGGTGAATACATTTGTTGACTTCAGAACAGACTTGGTGGAAGGTAGTTCAAAGAGAGCAAGAGAAGAGTTGGAACAAGAGAGTATTAAGAAGTAGAAGGTGGATGAGGATAAAGACACAACAGAGCTTCAAAGTCTAATAAAAGTCATTCTAGATAAAGAAGAGGTTGCAATTGATGCTGTACCTTTAGCTACTAAGCCTCCAACCATTGTTGACTGGAAGATCCATAAAGAAGGAAAGAACAACTACTTTCAAATAATAAGAGCTGATGAAAGTTCAAAGATGTACTTAGTCTTTAGTCAATTGCTTAAGAGTGTTGACAGAGAAGATTTGGTAGAGCTGTACAAGCTGGTAAAGGCTAAATATGGATCAACAAGACCAGTGGAGGATATGGATTTGCTTCTATGGGGAAATTTGAAGACAATGTTTGAACCACATGTAGAAGATGAAATCTGGAAGTTGCAACAAAGGTACAAAGTTTTGAGCTGGAAGCTATTTGACTCATGTGGAGTGCATTGCTTGAGTTTGCAATCTGGAATGATTTACATGCTGGTAGAAAATAGATATCCTCTTACACCACCTACAATTACAAATATGCTGAACAAGAAGCTTCAGGTTGATTATTTCAGTGAAATGGCATATCAGATTCTTAAACTTCTCACAAAACAGCTTAAGAATCAATAAAGTGTTTGGAAGCATCCTCCTGGTGATTATGGAGCTTTTAAATGAAGAAACTTGATGATTTTGAAAAAGCATATCAAGTTTAGGGGAGGATTGTTAGGATTAAAAGCCTTCTTAATGCTGCTAGTATTACTGCTGCTCATATCAAAGTTAATGATGATCAGTTGTGTTAGTACTACTCAAGAACTTTAAAGAAAAAAATGCTAAGTGTTTACTACTGCTAGTACACAGTTAGTACTGCTAGTGTAAAGTTACTACTGCTAGTGCATATTAGTGTTGCTCAGAGACTTAGAAGAAAAACTGCTAAGTAGTTACTACTGCTAGTACAAAAGTTACTACTGTTAGTACAAAGTTAATGCTGCTGAAGGAGTTAATGCTGCTAGTGAAGAAGTTAGTACTGCTGAGTTAGTTAGTACTGCTTATGTGATTTATATGAGTTATTTGTGTAAAAGATATGTATAACTTATTTGTTTAAAAGATTTGATATTCTTAGGAAAGTATTGTAAGCCGTTTAGGACTCCTTGGTGTATAAAAGGAGGTTCTAGGGCATAGAAGTCATTCATAGAATTATCATAGCTTCAAGGTCTTTGTAACCCTAATACTTTGAGAGTATTCATATTATTAATAATATTGGAGCTTTTGTTTGTTGAATTATATGTTCATATAATTACTGTTTCATTGATAGTTCTTCTTAATATTAAAGATTAGATTCCGCATAATCTTTAATACATTCAAACAAAGTTTCTACTATAGTTGTGTTAGATTTATCTAATATAACTAATCCTTATACAAGCTTAAGGAATTCGATCTATTAAAGTGGGACCAACAAGTGGTATCAGAGCTTGTTGCTTTGAGAAACTTTGCTAGAAGATATGGATCAAGATTCTGCACACATGGTGGCTGCATCCAAAGTTCCCATGCTCAAACCGGGTGAGTTTGAGTTATGGAGGATGAGGATTGAACAATACATCCAGATGATAGACTATGCACTTAATGAGAATTGATGGATACTTTAATCTCAAACTTTCAAAGTGTTCAAAAACTCTTTATCCTAAAGCACTTCGAATGATTTTTCAAACTATTTTGTTCAATCTTCTAAAGACGATCTCTTGTCCATTGTTAGCTTCAAAAGAGCATCCGAACATAGGAATGAAATATGAATTGACGGATGAGTTTCTTTAGAACCTCACAATTCGATAGAGACGATCTTGTTTCCATATTTGTTATCCTCACCACGGGCATCCAGACATGAGAAATGGCTAAGGGATATATATTTTAGGATATATTGAACTCTCAAGCTGGAAAACCTATCGAGTACTTATTTCATATAGCTATGAAGAGATAGGTCAGTTTTTGAACTGAAAACGGTCTTCACGGACACGGAGGTTAATGCTACCCATAAAGTGTTTCATAATGGATAAGGACTTCAGTCATGTTGTTGACTTCACGTTGACTTTGACGACTCATCTGGACCAGTTTAGTGAGCTCATTCAAGGAATCCTGGTTTAGGAATGACATTTTATGCTGGAAATCCTGTTGAGTTGTCATTAATGGCAATGAGGAGATAGGTCAGTATATTATTGCTACCGAATAAATCGATGAATGACGAGACATTCATTAAATCTGCATTTATTACTAACTATTCATATGCAGGGTCAAAGGATGATGTCCACCTTCGTTCCAGATCTATCAAGGCCACATACTCTTACTCCAAGCTCAAAGATATATTCAAGGCATCATTTAAGACTTAAAGAAAGCTCAGAACATCAAAAGATATACTTCCACATCTCTGATAGTCAAAGAACTCCTTAAAAGACATCAAGGATATGATTGCAAGAGGACCAAGTCAAAAGGCCTATACTGAAGGAGATTGTTAGCTTTTAAGTGATGTCCAAGTATGAGTGTGTTCGTTAAGAAGACGTACCTATCAAAATTATCCATGATTATCTCAAGGCTAAAGATAAAGAAAAGCAAGTGAAAAGATCAAAGATCCAAGATCACAAAGCATGCAAAGGAACTTCAAAGGAATTCCCACTGCTACAAGGTTCTAAGATTTACGACATCAACAGAGTAAAAGTCTTCTGCGAAATGACCATCCCTTAGGGGGAGATTATTGGCCTACGTTTTTATGAAGTGATGGTCATTTTATATTTACAAACTTTTTAATAGACTAAAATAGTAGTTACGGGATTCCTAAGCTAATATTGTATGTATTTTGGGATTTATCCCACATCGCTAGAAGAGGTAAAGTGTAAGAGGTTGCCTTCCTTATAAAAGGACACCTCCTACCTCATTTCTAGTGTTGGTTTAAAGGTTATGTTTTTTAAGGTAGAGAAATAGGTGCTTTGTTTTTGCTTATTCATTCTTATCAAGAAAATATCTTTTTCTTCTAGCTTATTCCTTTCTTTCACAATCTCTTCCTCTTCTTATTTCTTATCTTATTTAGAGTGTGATAATATGTAAGCTAGTCTTACAACTATCCTACAAGTTGTTTAGTTTTTAAAACAACTATTTTTAATGACTTAAAAATAAACGAGTTTGAAACTAAAAGCGAATTATTTGATAATATGGTGCAACCAATAAGAAAAAGTTTAACAAATATTTTAAAGAATTACCTCCGGTTATAACTTGTGTCGCCGCTTTAAACCCGGTTCTAAACCAAACCGGGGTTGAGACTTTGATTATGAACATTGGTTATGATTTGGGTTTGAGCAATGAGGACTCGAACTATATTGATCGTCAAATTGCTCGCTGATGCTTTTGACAAAATGTTTCATGTTTATTTAACAAAGTATGGCAAAAGTTCTTCACATATTCATACTATGCAATAAGAGACGGGTTCGAGTTCTCATGGTTCTAACGAGTCAATACGAATGTATAATCTTTTAAGAAGTGAGAATAGAAAACGAGCTCAAGGTAACACCCCTAGTAGCGAGCTCGAAAGGTACCAATGATCCGATTTTTTTTATCTCAAATGACCATTGAAGAGTTTGAGAATTTGGATATTTGGGTTGGTTGAAAGAATGAAAATCCTAATTTCCGTTTCTAGCCGCAATGGCTCGTGACCTACTCTTGGTCCAAGCAAGTATGGTAGCTTCTGTTAATACAAATAATAACTAAAAACGTTAATTTATATTTTTTCGACCCTCAACGTTTGATAATAACAAAATCTAAAAATGTTTACGATAAAATTAAACATTTACAAATTATTAATCGTAAAATTCCATTTCTAAGATTAGTAATCACTTAAGGTATGAACAAACAAATCATTAAGCATGATTAGCGATCAAGAAAATATTTTTCTCTTATCCATTACATTTTTACAAAAGATTTTCACAAAACTAATTATATAAAATATTTTCTAATTAAAAGAAAAGTTTTATTAAAAACTTAAAATTTGAAATTCAAATCCCCCCCCCCCCCAAAAAAAAGCTTTTATACCAGATACAACCTTACCCACAAAAAGACAAAAAAGGGAGCAGAGTCTACCTGGCGGCCCCCTTATAGGCCTGGCGGCCCCCTTATATATCTGGGACCGCCGAGATCGCCGCCAGTTACCGTTGAATTTTCCTGCCTATAAATATTGCCCCATCCCTTGCTGAAAATGAGACCTCTTTGCACGAATTTTCTCACACTTCATTCTCTCTCTAAAAACCTTCTTTCTCTCACTAAATATCTTGATCACTAATATCTCTTGATCTTGTTTACTAATCTCTTCTTCTCATCTCTTCCCTCTCATTCAAGTGCAAGAGAAGAACACTCATATTCGTCAAGAAACGAAGTATTGATTAGTGATCTCTCCTCTTTTCTTCTAAGTACCAAATCTCTATTGTAATTATCTTGTGTATTTGTGTGATTCGGATTGTATGTAAATCCGATAGTGTAGATCTAGTGATTGTGTATTGATTGTGAAGTGGTAGATTGGTTCTAGCTAAGATTAGGACTCGACATTTAGCTTAGTGTCGAAAAATAACGTAAGCGACGTGTAAACGATTTTCTCCGCCTGAAGGGAGCTTGTTGACATAGTGAAATCTCGAGTAGGATACTCGGAGAGTGGAGTAGGGCGAAGAAGAGCTTCGTAGCCGAACCACTATAAATCTTGGTGTCTTGGTTTGATTGTTCCTTTCTTTATCTTTTCATACTATTGTCATTGTTGTTTAGCTTTAGTTTAGATTGGTATATTGTTTGTTCATATTATGAACTGGTTAAACATACAACTCGAATCTACATATTTTGTCAGCAATGTTTTTTAAAACGAAAATAAACGTGTAAACTATTCAACCCCCTTCTAGTTTCCACAATTGGTATCAGAGTCAGGTCACTCAAGATTTTTAAAATATACTGTATTTTAAAGCTTGGATCGATCTATGGATTCCGATAAATATCTAGAAGGGCAATCTATGCAAAGACCACCACTCTTTGAAAGTGATAGTTTTATTTTATTTGGAAAATAGATTCGAGACATATGTTAAATCAAAAGATCTAGATCTTTGGCATGTTATTACCAACGGTGATTTTCAACCCATTCAACAAAATTCGGAAACCAAATTAGATGAGGTTATCCCTTTTGAAAAATAAAGTGATGATCTCAAAAAGAGACTCGCGAAAAATAATGAAGCGAAAATGGTTATTTATAATGCTTTGCCTAGAAAAGAATATGAAAGAATTTTCATGTGTAATACGGCAAAAGAAATTTGGAAAACATTGTTAATCACCCACCAAGGTAATAATCAAGTCAAAGATAATAAGATCGACCTTTTGGTTCACCAATATGAACAATTCGTCATTTCCAAAGACGAATCTATAGATAGTGCTTTTGCTAGATTTAATACTATTATTTTACAAGTCTAGAAAGCTCTGAGAAGTTTTATTCTATCAAGAACATGTTAAAGAAATTCGTAGGGCTCCTACATCCTAAATGAGAGCAAAGGGTCACAGCAATTGAAGTGTCGAAAACTTAACAAATCACACTCTTGAAGGAACTTATCGGAAACCTCAAAGTTCACGAAATGATCATCAAGAAAGATTCCGAAATAGTCAAAGCAAAAGTTGAAAGGAAATCTCTTGCTTTAAAGGCTAAGAAAGAATATAGTGATGAAGAGTGTTCGACTTTCGAAAGTGAAGACGAAGAATACGCCATGGCGGTATGAGACTTCAAGAAGGTTTTTAAGAGAAGAGGTAGATTCGTGAGATAACCTAGGAATGATAAAAAGACGTTTCAAAGAAGCCGAGACGACAAAAACGGTAAAAGTGATAGAAAATGCTTTAGATGCGGCGACTCGAATCATCTTATTGGAGAATGTCCAAAACCACCAAAAGAAAAGAACCAAAGAGCATTTTGTCGAGGGTTCTTGGAGTGATAGCGTGAAGAATATGAAGAGAAAGTTTCCAATAACGAAACGAAATATCAAGTAGCTCAAATCATCAAGTGAGGTATGTTTTCGAATCCTCTTACTTTAGTGATGAAAACTCGTCAATAGATGATAGTATTAATAATGAATCTGAATAAACTGTGGGCTAAAATGAGTTAAAGATAATCACTAAAAAATAAAAAGAACAAAAAGCTCATTAGAGAAAGCCTAAAAAGGAAATAGTACTCTAAAATAAAAATATCTTCACTCGAAAAAAACAAGAAGATGATCCCTCGAAGGTTTAAATGTCATATGCTTACAAATGCAAAAAAGAAAAGCTTAAAGAGGAAGGCTCTTAAACTAAACCAAGTTTGAAAAGAGAACACATTGCTTAAATAAATGTTCACATAAAATAAACCCTCATGAAAAATTAGGGTTAGGGTTGAATTCGTTTAAGCATCATCTAGTGAACTAAAGAAATAAAATTTTATGAAAGCTCAAAAAAAGGAACTTTCTGATAGAGTCTCATAATTATGTGTGTCCCCTAAGAGAGTGTCCACTCGGCCCCCAAAACAATTATGGGACCAATGCCACCAGTTGGCACACCTGGGATTCTGAGAGAAATATGTCTTTTCAAAAATCCTATTTGGGTCCTAAGACAAAACACATAATAGTAAACACAAGTAAGATTACTCGTTGCTAGTTGATCAATGACAGTTGAAGCAATTCTATAAGCATTGCAAAACCCAGATTGATTTTCAAAACCAATTTTAGATCACAAAACGTCCACCACCTAGAAGCGTACATAAATAATTATCATCGTCTAGAAACACCGCAACCAAAAAGAAACATTGGATCGACAAAATCAACCTCGTAGTTTTCCTGTAACTTGAACAACCATCCCACGACAAAGGTTAAATGCCATGGAAAAGTTCTCCATTCTACATCCAACCATTGCATCAAATGCAAGGATGTTTTAGCACTAACAACTTAGGAACCCATGAGATATTAGGGACCAATTGTTTGAGAGGTTTGCCTTATAAAAATAGATATGCCTTGGAGTCGACTTAGAACCCGATGAATGGATAAAGGATAGCGGATGCTCCAAACACATGATGGGTAACCGAAAGCTCTTCTTAAGCTACAAGGCATACAACAGAGGTAATGTCATTTTTGGTAGTAATCTTCGCGGTAACATCATTGGCAAAGGTACGATTTCAAATGACTCTCTCAAAATAGATAATGTAGAACATGTAGATAACTTAAGATTTAACTTGTTAAGTATAGGACAAATATGTGATAATAAGTGTATAGTAACTTTCTCTGAACATGATAGTGAAATTACTAAGGATGGTAAGGTCATAGGTATAGGTATTAGGAAGAAAGGCTTATATGTGATGAAATTAGGAAATAAGCCTAAAGACCAAATTTTCTAGCAACGATTGATAAAAATTCCATGTTGTGGCATGGGAGATTAGGTCACGCCAATATGCGTCTCATTTAATCGTTAGCATCTAAGGAATTAGTTAGAAACTTACCTAAGCTTAAGTTTGATCAACACTTCTGTGATGCTTACAAAATTAGAAAACAAGCTCATGCCAGTCATAAGGCTAAGAATATAGTCTCAACGACTTGATGCATAGAACTCCTTCATATGGATCTTTTCGGTCTATCCGCCGTACGGAGTTACGGAGGAAACCGCTACACCTTAGTCATAGTAGATGACTACTCTAGGTATACATGGACTAGATTCCTTAAGGACAAACTTGAATCCTTCTATCAATTCAAAATATTTAGTAAGAAAATTCAAAACCAATTAAGATGTACAATAGTGTCAATAAGAACCGACCACGGTAGGGAATTTGATAATAAGGTGCAATTTATAGACTTTTGTAATGCCAATGGAATTATACATAACTTCTTAGCTCTACGCACTCCTCAATTAAATGGCGTGGTTGAAAGGAAAAATATGACACTTCAAGAAATGAGTAGGACTATGTTGAATGAGCAATCGTTACCACAAAATTTCTGGTGTAACACAGTAGACACTTCAACATACATTCTCAACCGAATCCTATATAGAGCCATCTTAGTAAAAATACCTTGCAGACCCTTAAGAGGTAGGAAACCTACTCTAGATTACTTTAGAGTGTTTGGAAGCAAGTGTTTCATTTTAAACACTAAAGACAACCTTACAAAGTTTGACCCAAAGTCATATGAAGGTATCTTTTTAGGTTATTCGCAAAATAGTAAAGCCTGCATCATCCTTAACAAACATACAAGGAAAGTCAAAGAATCACTCAACGTGATATTCGATGAAACTCCTCCACCCTCTAAGACATCACCCTTGGTGGATGATGACTTAGATGAAGAAGAAGCAATTAAGGTTACCAAAAAGAAAAACCTAGAAAATGACATTGAGGATGAATCTTTAAAGATTGACGAAATAGTCAATATTAAGGAATCTAGAAACCATCCATTAGAAAATGTCATAGGAAACCTTAACCAAAGAACCCTTAGATCGCAAGCCCACAACCAAAGTAACCTCTTTTGTTTTATATCAACTATAGAACCTAAGAATGTGAATGAAGACTTAGCGGATGAAAGTTAGATAGTCGCTATACAAGAAGAAATAATTCAATTCATTGCTAACGACGTTTGGGAGTTAGTTCCACAACCTAGGAATATGACAATCATAGGAACTAAGTGGGTGTTTAGAAATAAGTTAGACAAGAACGGTATTGTTTCTCAAAATAAGGCTAGGTTAGTTGCTCAAGGCTATAATCAACAAGAGGGCATCGATTATGATGAAACTTATGCCCTAGTTGCTAGACTTGAGTCAATTAGGATACTATTAGCTTATGCTTATGCTTTAGATTTTAAACTATTCCAATGGATGTAAAAAGTGCATTCCTGAACGGTTTTATCAATGAGGAGGTATGTGTGGCACAACATCTAGGATTCCTTGACTTTGAAAAACTGGATCATGTTTATAAACTAAAGAAAGCTTTATACGGTCTTAAACAAGCACCCAAAGCTTGGTATGATAGATTAAAAGCTTTTCTTATTAAACATGAATATAAAATGGGAATGGTAGATAACACTCTTTTTACTAAGAAGAAAAGTTCAAACCTCATCATCGTTCAAATATATGTCGACGACATTATATTCGGCTCGACTTGTCAAGACATGTGTGATGAATTTACCAAAATCATGCATGACGAGTTCTATTCATGAATAAAAATAAACATATGGAAGATGGTATTTTCTAATTCTTTAATCAATCTAAATATATTAAAGAAATGCTTAAGAAATTTAGCTTTAAAGAATCATAACCAAATGAAAACCCCCATGTCCTCATGATACCAAACCACGAAATGACAAGATGTGATCGGTAATAGAAGACAAAGTATCGAGGAATGATAGGTAGGTTATTATACTAATGCAAGTAGGCCCGATATCATGTTTAGTGTCTGCCTTGTGCCGCTTCCAAGAGGCTCCCCAAAACCTCTCCCCTCTAAAGCGGTTAAACGTAATCTTTCGATACTTAAAGGCACTACGCACTTAGGATTATGGTATTACTAAAGGGGACCGACATAGAAACTGTAGTCTATATGGCCCACTCTCGATCATTCGGGAGATTATGTGGAATCGAAAGAGCACTAGCGTATTGTACATATCGTGGAATGTTGTTTGACATTCTTGTTCTCGAAGAAACAAACCAGCTCTTGCTATATCCACTACCGAACGATTACATAAGCGCCGAAAAGGCATGAAACAAGCACTATTGGATGAAAACAACTCTATCGACTACGACTTCGATCTCGACGACTCCCGATCATGTGCGACAATAAAGGCTCGATTGACCTTAGCAAAAACCCGATGCAACATTCTCAAACCAAACACATCGAAATTCATCACCACTTTCTTCGTCGTATAATACCAAAAAAGCCATATCCCAATCAAAAAGTGTCGTCCGTCAACAAACATCGACCGACATTCTTACGAAACCCCTTAAACGTGAATCACTTAACTATCTACGTCTTGGTTTATGAATGATGGAACACATTCCATAAATCATATTAGTCTGCTTCTCCTTCTTCTATCTCAATTCTAGTCTATGTTCCATTCCATGTCGTGACAACTTGAATACTTCATCCGAAATACTTTAAGCATTTTTAATTCGCGAAATGCAAATTAAAATGTCACTCCTCTTCGTAAAATTTTCATCAAAAACTGAGTCCAAAACCCTTCACTGAGGGTGGCCCCCATACCATAGGCGGCCCTCCAATATATTTGGGACCGCCAAACGTTATGGGACCGCCATCAGCAGACTCCAAAACTTGAACACTTACCTAAAAAATTTCAAAACACAAAAACAAACACCCCTTTTCATATCTACAAGTGACGAACACGACTCATACCACCCAAAAACTCAAAATCACCCATTGAAACACAAATTGAAGATAAAATCAACACCTACAATCATTCACAACATCTTAAAGATTATCAATTGTAAGTCATTTAATCCATTTTCTTTTAATTTGAGTCTAGGGTTCATGATGAACACAAAAATTAAAATTGGGGATTTTTCATTTTTCTTTCAATTTTGTACAATTAAGACTACTAGGATACAATGTATAACTAATATGCTTCCCGTAGACATAGGATTTGCATACATTAGTGAATTTGTTGAAAAATTATGGTTATGCATTGTCAATACAACTTAAAAACGTTTTCAAACACATGCATAATGATCTTATGAACAGAGGTCGAGATAATTCATATGTATTTTTTGACATGTTTGGATGAGTAAAATCAAACTAAGGAGCGTTTGGATTAACTCTTAAGATTTTAACTTTTAGGTCGAGTTAATCGTTACTCCACATTTGTCACATTTAGGCATACACTAGACCTCTCTTTAAATGAAGGAACCTTACTAACATTATCTTTTTCGATTCTAGGTGAAATGACTTTGGAAGATGAATTACGATACACTACATCATATGTTCCAACAATCTCAAATGAAAACTATATTCCTGACATCTTAAACATATCATTCGAAACCTAGAATGTAGGTCAATTCATGAAGGTCGTCCTGTATCTCCTGAATCTACTAAATATGATAATATTCAAAACCTTTTTCAAGTTATCAAACATTTGAATATATATGAACTTCATGAAGGAATCTGTCCAAGATTTCTACTTGAATTCTACTCCTCAATATAAATCACCAAAGATGATGATCAAAATGTCTTTTTAACATTTTAGGCATTAAAAAGAACATTTAAATTTTCACTCGAGTCATTTTCCTTGATTCTCTCCATTCATGTGAAAAAGAATGTTCTTACTCTGAAGAATCATCTCTCGACTCTTTGAAAACTAATCAAGAGTCAAACACACCGTATCAAACACACATTCCAACACCAAATGAAATTATTCAATCAATCACAACAACCGGACAAACCATTTTCCAAATAAAATCCTCAAGGAAGAGCTTCGTTATGACATGAGATCTTGGAATGAAATCATTCAAGAGAATGCCTTTGGCACATAAAATGACTCACCATTTCTTCTTGCTTCATCATGTCACATGATGTATTGCATTCTAACAAGTACTCCTTTCAACTTTACCTACTTTCTAACCAAACGAGTTGAAAAGATTAAAAATAAACTAAATTCTCCAATGCCATATGGAATGATTCTAAATCGTCTATATGATCACATTATCAAAATTAATCCTCATCTACAAAAATCAAAATATATATCATATTGGACATCCATGAAACCTTGGGTTCATCCCAGTTATCTTCAAGCAATTATCTCTATATCCTCAAAAAAGCCTTCAAGTAATGATTCGAATTCCATTTAAGATATTTCTATCAAGTATTATTACTAGACATACGTACTATTATTATTGCTATGTAATAACTTCTATCTCAGTCATTCTAGTACGTATATAACTTGCCTTTGTCACTATTATTTCATGCTTGCTATATGACACTTTATGGACATTTATGTCATTTCAATGTTTCTACTTGGCCACATTGCATGAGTTTCTCTCTTTTATTTTAGCTAGATTATGTGATTCTTAAAGAAATAGAAATGCCATAATCATCCTTCCATCCCACTTAAGTTATTCTAAAAATAATTAACTTTTGGAAAATTATGTAAACCTCCAGAGAACGGCCCCCAAAAATTAAGGGCGGCTCCCTAATATATATGGGACTGTTTGAGGATTACGGGACCGCCATCATGGAACCATGAAATTTTCTTGTCCCCTCTTTTTCTTCAACTTTGATCCTATACTCCTTAGGTCCAGCCATTCTTTCCTTTCTAGACAAAACACTTCCTAGAATCTTCATTCTCCAATACCATTCCTTTCCCAAAATCCTCCTATATAAGATCATCATTCTTCTTCATCTCAATCACATCTTCACTTCTAAATTCTTCATTTCTCCTTGGTATGTGCTTAATTACACATACCTTTTACCTAATAAAATGAGCTTAAATGACCAAAAACGGACATAAAATGCCGAATATATGTTTGTTTTGCTTTGTATACTGTGCAAGTAACGGATATTGACTAAAGGACAAAAATGAAGCCAAAATCGAGCACGATAATGAAAAGAGCGTAAAAAGTCAAAGTCAAAGTCAAAAAGTTAAAGTCAAAGTCGAAGCCAAAGACGTGTGCATCTTAAATGGGCCAACCCGTACCTCACTTAATGGGTCGGATCAGCCCATTTGCTAATATAAAAGCCTAAATCCCTTTTTATTAAATAAACAAGCCCAAAATGCCTTTAAATCAAATCTGGCCCAAACCATTTAACTAAGGCCCAATCACATAACCTCATTAAAACCATTACACCACTAGTCCCTGGGGTTTTACACAGTTAGTCCTTAAGGACTAACATGGTAAGTCCATATTGACTAACACCATTACTCCCATTACCCAACACCCTTAACACCCATTTCCCCCAAAATCAACTAAACCTTTTTCCCGCCAAACCCATAACTATTCACCCATCCCTTTCCTTTGCCCTGCACCAAGACAAAGCACAAAACCCAACTAAAACCCCACCCCATAAGAGGACAACTCCACCTTGGCAATCCCATAGAAGCTTATTGGACAAAACAAATCAAGGGTTATGATGAGGGTTGAAGAAGCACAAAGAAGAATCAATGGCCAAGATTAAAGGCTTAGAGAGCACGCCCAATACCTCTCACAGAAGAAACACACCCTCAAAACCTAGAATCTTCTCTATTCGGCTATATATAGAAGACTAGTTTTAGTTTTAGGGCATCTAGCTTTTAAGTAATTTTTAGAATAGCATTTTTATTGTATTTTTCAGCTTATTATCAGTTTATTGTACTTTCTTTTCAAATATTGTAAAAGTTTTTAAGTTTAATAAAAAATTCAAGTTTATTGTTAAAAATCTATTTTTAGTGTTTTAATGCGTTATAAGCTTTGAAAATGGTTTAATAAGCTCTTGTTTAAGCTCTTATATAATCTGTTTTCATAAAGGGATAGAAGTATTAAGTGCTTAAGCTTATTTCACTTAAAAATTCATCCTCAAATACCTCAGCTTATTTTGGAAGAAAAGCCAAACCTGGAAGGGCTTTTATGACCACCCTATGATAAGCTAGAGCTTGTTGATAAGCTCTAAGAGCCATTTAAGCCCTTGTTTAAGCAAAGGGATTTGTAAGTCTTCATTTTTCAATTTTTTTGCTTATTTACTGTTTGCTTATTTTAGTGCTTATTTACTGTTTAATACTGCTTATTATTGCTTATTTATGTTGTTCATTGCTTATTTATGCTTGCTTATTGATTAGAAGTTTTTTACTTAGGTTTTGAGTAAAACTGTCTTGGTAGCTTAAAATTGCTTATATTGTATTGCTTATTGTCTAGTGCTTATTAGTGGTTAAAAATTGCCTATTTGTCCTTATTTTTTCTTATGCTCAATCTGTCTTAAGTTTTTTATAAGTTTTCCAATCCTGTTATAGCTTAAAATGATTTTCAAATTTTTTAAGGGGTGTTTGGCACAAGCAGTATTAACTCATGTTAATATTGCTTGAGTGTTCTTGACCTTTTAGTCTATTTTGATAAGCTCAAATTAAGTTTAAAAGTTAGTTTGTTTAAGTTTTTAAAGTTTACAAATCAAGTTTAAGGCTTATTGTATCCATGGTTTGAATCTGTGGAAAGTTATATTGATATAATTGCTTATTAGCTTAGATCTTGATTTATGGCATTAGGGTGTCATTTTCTTGCTTGTTTTTAGCTTAAAATACAGTAGAATATGGTTGTTATAAGTGTGCATTTGCCATTTTGGTTTTGGCATTAAATCTGTCAAAGTTTTATTTCAAGTTTTAAGTTTAAAAAGTCAATTTTCAATAGCCATTGTAGGATAGAGTAAGTTTGTTTTAGGATCTAAAATTGATAGTATAAGTTCATTAGGTGTCAAGCTCAATCTGTTTGAGCTTATTTTGTTTTTTAAAAGTTTTTTTCAGTTGCTTAATTAGGGCTACGTCGCGCTTTGCCTTTTTTAGCTTTCTATAAACACTTGAAAAAAACCAAAAAGATAGTATTTTTAGGTAAACAACCCTTTTTCATAAGCCTTTTTCTAGCTTGTTGGTTATTCAAAGTGCTTAATTTTTGCTTTTTCTTATAGCTTGTAGTAGTGACTTTATCTGTTTTTAGCTTTTAGACCTTAGATGAATGCTTAACTAGCTTAAAAAGTAGCTCAAAAAGTGCTCCTTAGGCTGTTTGGTTATTAGTTTTAGTTTAAAAAAAAAATATTTTTGAGCTATATGGCTTTTTGGATTTACTTATTGTGGTATGTTTGGGTTTTTGGGTTTGGGTTTGCTTATTAGGTCTGTTTTAAGATTCTTGTAGCTTATTTGACCTTAGGTTAAGCTTTTAGAAGCTTATTTTCAAATTTGAGTTTAGTACAAAAGCCCTTAAGTTTTTAACTATCTTAATTGCTTCTTATTGCTTTTATGCCTATTTTACTTAGCTTATTTGTAGGCCTTATAGCTTGTTAGGTGTAGGTGTTAGTATGTTTCAGCTTATTTACTTTACTTATTACTTATTTAGTCCCAAAAAGTTCAAAAAAAAAAGTTTTGTTTGAAATCCAAGTTTTAAAAGTCCAAACTGTCACTCTTTAGTTTGCTTATTTCTAGCTTATTTTCAAGTTTTATAAAAAGTTCTTTTTTTAAGTTTTCTATTTTTGCTTATTCTATAACTTTTTTAAAAAGAAAACCAAAAAAAAAATGTTTTATAAAAAATAAAGGTGACAACCTGTGACCTCTTCTTCACACACCAATCCTTTAACACCACACTCCACTACCACTCACCCTTGGGTCTTTTTCGTTTAAAGTTTGCAACATTTAATACTTAACCCCATTTTACCAGTTTAAGCTATAAGCCCTTTTCGGCTTATTTTCAGCTTATTCCATTAAGCTGGTAGTTCCATTTTATTTTTCATAGGATTAGTATTGTCTTAAGCACTTTCCTTGAATTTTTTGGAATTTTCTTAATTAGTTTAGTATTTTTAATGCATTTTTTTAGTTTAAAAGTGTTTTTAATTCATAATAAAAAATATAAAAGTCAAAAAAATATAATTCTTTTTTTTTAAATTTTCTTTTATCATTTAGGACCTTTAAAAAATAAATTTTATTTTGTAGGGTTTAAATTTGGAGATTTAGGTTTTTAAAGCACGGGTTTAGGATCCCGTTATCGTTTTTAGTTTAAATTTTTAATTGCTTTCGTTTTAGGCTTGCTTTTACTTGGTTTTACATTTTAATTGTAGAATTAGAATAAAAAAAATCATTGAATCATTCAAACACGCGATCACGAACTTAAACTCGATTCTCAATTCACGCCTCGTCGGGAAACGATCCGGGAAGGTTTTGGATTTTGCTTTGGTTAAAAGCAATTTTCCTTCTTAAAAACCTTACGGAAGACTTACTCTCTCTTCTTAATTGATATTTTGGTTATATATTATATATATGTAATAAGCAATTATTACTATATATATGTATAGTTAAAATTACTAATCATTCAAACATATATTACTTTTATTCCTCTTAGTGGTATAAACTAGATTTCGCATAGTTTATATCATACTCACAAAGTTTCGTTCTTAGTACCTTTGGATTTATCCAAGGATACTAAACCTTACATCAAGCTAAGGAGTTAAAGATCTATTCATTGGGATCAACACCCCTGCACCATCAACTCTTAATAATGAAAACACACCTTCGTTGTCATCAATCATCTTTGAAGACAATGAAGCTCCTTCCCTTTTTCCTCTTCTAAAGAACAAACCTCTCCAATCTTGAATGATGCGGCTAATTAATCCATTCAAGAAGACTCTGCAGATCTTGATAGAAACACATTGATTACTCTATTTAATCCTCTTTTGACTAAAGAAGCTGAATCATCTTTAATAAATCACGATCAATCAAATATACACAAATTCAATCAAGTATACCTCTTAACGCATACTTAGACAAAAGCTCATCCGCTTAAATAAGTGATTGGTGACCCCTCAAAGCTAATTATGTAATTCAAGAAACTTGATGATTAACAAAGTGAATATCAAGTTTAAGGGAGGATTATTGGGACTTAAACTCATTAAACTTAGTACTGCTTAAGTTATAACTGCTAGTATAAACCAATTAGTATTGCTATACATAAGTTAGTATTGCCAGTACTAACTTAACACTGCTAAAGAGATTAATACT